>JADBJO010006921.1:0-25000 GCA_016801955.1 Conus betulinus
CACGCTTAGTGTGAGCGAGACTTTGCCATTTTACTGGCCGGCAGCTAAATAAAGCAGCCAGCTATTAACCAATCACCGTGAACACACATTCTGCGAGCCACATCAGCAGCAGGGAAGAAGAAAGACGCTACCATCCCCATAGTTGCGCTTGGTGTTCTCTGTCGCGAACTTGTGCAAAAAGTGCGAATTTGGTGTGTTTTGGATACTGCAGTTCATCATCTTCGTTTGTTTCAGTGTTTCATATAGTCTTAGCTCTGTAAAGAAGTAGACAGGATATCACTTTTGTCCAAATCTTCAAAACGCCATTGCCGTCAGTGTGAGCAACTGGAAAACGTTTTCCTTCTTTGAGATAAGTAAAATTCGTGCATTTTGGGGTTTGTTGACAATATCAAAACTTAAATTCAGGTCTTTTGGAGGTTGTTGTCCGCTCTTACAATTGTTCACTGGAAAGTTTTTAGTTTCAAGTACTAAGTTATCAAAGTCATTTACCAGTTACAGGCCGCTGGAAGGCTACACGTGGGGTGTAAAACCGTCTTTGTTCCCAGCTCAGTAGGAAAACAATTTATTGCAATAAATATGCATCAGAACTGGAACAGTCATATGGACTTATCATTTCTGAAGAAACAGAGGGCAAACTGTACTCTAGAACAATGTGTACAAATTGTTATGTTTATATGAAAAGGAAAAAAAAAGTGCTGCTGTTCTCAATCAATAAAAGAACAGATAGCCAGTACACAAAGCCTGTGGACTGAGTTTGACCCAACGATTGAAGAAGCTGATTGCACTGTGTGTCACACGTTTCATGAACAGTCCAAACCACGTAGACTGTAAAAAAAAGGAAACTGGACCCCCTAGCAAATCAAAACAGAACTGTCAGCAGCAAGGAAATCTGTGATGTCAGTAAGAAAGGTGAGTCGCTTGACACAGGTAGTGTAGATGATATTTCTGACAGTGCTGTTCCTTATTCAGATGGGGATATTTGTGGCAGCAATGTTGCAGACGACATAGCAAGAGACAGAACAATGACCACCACTTGTAACAAAAATAGATCAGAATGTTTGTGATGACTACGTTGATGGAATCAGTGAGCAAGCTTGTAATACAGGCACTCCTAGTAGTAGTGATGACGTCAATGTCGACAACGTCACTGCAACTGAGACAGTACATGATAGCAGTGTGGCCGACATAAGTGAAGTTCTTGACAATACACCCTCAGTCGTGCCTGTGAAGAAACATCTCTCAGCAGCAATAACACTAGCAGAACAGAAGCTGGCAGCAGTGACAGAGGAGCAATGTTCCAGCCCTCAGCATCGTCAAACACCTCAACAGAAGTCTGTCAAAAGGCGGCTGTTGGACTTTCTCAATGCCCGAAGGCCAGACTTCTTTCAGAATGATGCCAACAATATGAGCAGTTTACAAGTCCAAACAGAGATCAATAAACAAAATCAACTGACTGCACATCAGGAATGCAAACACAGTCAGTGCTGAGCACACCTGTAACTAGCCCTCATACACAGATTCCGGGACAAACAAAACCACACAAAACAGTGAAGCACCGCTCATCACAAACTGAGAAAAAAGAAAATTAGTTCGACCACTAGAAGATTTGTGTGCACCTCTGACAGCTGGAGAAGAAGCGTATCTCACTCGTTTAGTCCGTATCAAAATGGAAGAATCCAGTGACAAACAGACTGTTGCATGCAAAACTAGGGGTCAGCCTATAATTCTAAAAAAGATCATCAAAGCCAGAAAGTCTTCAGCCTTTGCAAGTACTCCCACTAGAAGGAAAAGAGGACACCAGGTTGCCCAAATCCGCAGAGAATATATTCAGGTGCTTCGGAGTCTGATTTGTTGAAACAGCAAAGCACTGAGCTTAGATTCACCAGAAAAAGAAAAAGGACAGAGATTCTAAAAGCTGCTGGTTGTTTGAAAGGACACATCATCACTGCAAAACAGGCAACAAAAATGAAAGCAAGAATGTTGCTGACTTGGGCAAAACAGAGGCAGTTTAGGAAGATATCAAAACAGGCAGGGATAACACTTGATAGTGAGGAAAAAAGAAAGACAGTTTCAAAACAGTTTGAAGTGTGGAAAGATTCGGGTAGACTGGAAAAAACTAATCTTCCATGACCAGAAAACTAACAGAGATGAAAAGAAAAGTACCCCTGTGGTACGGGTTGAAGATTTGCCAACATTCCTGAAAAAACTATTAGACCAGTATGAAGAAAAGAAGTTGTTGACATGGCATCAGAACACTATTCCTGAAAATGAAATATGGGTGAAAGTTGGAGGTAATCATGGGGGTGGCAGTTTCAAACTGGTCATGTCTGTCGCAAATCTTGAACACCCAATGCCAAGGAAAAACTGTTTCCTGGTCTGCATAGTAGAGGCAAAAGACAGCAGTGAAAATATCAGAACTGTTTTGAATCCTTTCAAAAGCAGCAGATCAGTCGGCTTGCACAAACAACATGGAAAGGAAAAAAATATTAGACCGTTTCTGTTTGGGGATTATGATTTCCTCCTGAAAATGTACGGGCTGTCTGGAGCTCAGGGTGTGTATCCATGTCTGTGGTGTACAGCCTCAAAGGAACAGCCTCAAAGAACAAGCGCAAAAAAAGAACTGCAGTGATCGATTTGGGGATACCATCAAACAGAGAACGCTTGAAGGCATGAAAAAAATGCATGCCAAGTTTGTGAAAGAAGGTGGAAAAAAATCTCAGGCCAAGTGCTTCCAGAATCTATCTTGCCAAATGTGTGGGACATTGAACTAGATCATGTCGCCCCTCCCTACCTTCATCCTTTTGGGAATTGTCAAGAAAGCATCATGATCTTTTGGAAGATGACTGCTATGATGTGGACAAAAGGATAGCACTAGATCTGGCAAAGAAGAGGAACCAAATGTAAGAGGTACACACCGGGAGTTTCAAAAGTGTTAGGATGGTGAAGTTACGTTGTCAAAGTCAGAACACAGATACTCCTTCACTGAAAGGCCTTAATCCTTTCAAGAAGGGTGAAGGACCAGTAGGTGTTGCAGTTGAGTCTGTGCTTCAAAGACACAGGATCGTGAAGCAAGCCTATTACAGTGGCACTTTTATCGGCAACCACTGTAACAAATACCTCAAAGCAGAGGTCATCACGGATATTTTTGACAGCGTAGAGAAGACAGTGAATAGTATGACAGACGACCAAAGCATTCAGGCCATAGGAAGAGAAAAAAAAAACGTAAATACACCACGCTGAACAAGGCTTATTCCAATGTGCACAGCCTACTGTCATCAAGCCAGCCTGTTGAGAAGGATTTTAAAGAGATCCAACTCGCAATCG
This sequence comes from Conus betulinus, assembly GCA_016801955.1. Classification (NCBI taxonomy): domain Eukaryota; kingdom Metazoa; phylum Mollusca; class Gastropoda; order Neogastropoda; family Conidae; genus Conus; species Conus betulinus. The sequence continues at coordinate 3,325 of JADBJO010006921.1, forward strand.
ACCAGTACATGACACTGTACAGACGTACTTCGGTCATCACATCAATGTTATCCCAAAGCAGCACATCCTTGAAGACCACTGTGCTGACTGGATCCAGAGGTGGAAATTTGGGTTAGCTTTACTTGGTGAACAGGGGGGGGGGGGGGAGAAGGTATGCATGCCACTGTCAACCAGCTGAAGCGCAGAGCATGGGGTATTAGAAAAGATGACCAGAGGCTGGCCCTGATCATGCAAGAGCAATGGATGCAAGCATCCCCCATAATGCAGGACACGCCTAAGAAAAAAAGAAAGGAAAGGCAAAGTAACATTCCAAATTTTAGACAATGGACAAACCAGAATCTCTCTCTCTCTCTCTCTCTCAAGAACATGCATGCTCATTCACACACACACACACACACACACACACACACACACACACACACACACCATACGCACACACACACACACACGCATGCGCGTACGCGCACACATATGCACATACATGCACGCATGCACGCGCGCACACACACACACACACACACAGACAGACAGCACAGACGACACAGACATGTAATTGTATGTGAGCGCACACACTGACACAGGGATCAATCGCATGTGTGTGTGTATATATGAGCGTGCGTGCGTGCGTGCATGGTGCGTGCGTGCGTGCGCGCATGTGTGCGTGTGTGTGTGTGTGTGTGTTTCACCAGATAACTGCACGCCCATTGTAGTCATCATGAATGCGCAGCTACATATGCTTATAAATCTATTTTCTCAGGTGCCAACTTACACAAGTCATCATGTTTTCTGTTCTCTATGTTGTATATAGTCTAGTATCAGTTTTTTTCTGTGTCCATTAGCTTTTAAAGCTTTTTTGTTATTTAACTTGTTTTCTTTGATAGTCTGGATGGTTGGGTTGGCTGACTGGTTGTTGTTGTTGCTTTACTGTATGGAAAATCGCAGTTTTTGTTTTGGTGTCAGTAAGTCCAAGTTTGTTTTGTTCTTTGCAAACTGAGCCCTGTGTTATTTCATTCATTGCACTGCACCCATATAGACTGCTTTCTTTTAACAGTAAAGACCATTTTTTTTTTTTTTTTTTGCATGTTACATTTACTTTACTGTACTGTAGACACAACTCAGGTTTAATGCCCCCCCCCCCCCCCCCCCCCCCCCCAACTTCCTTCTCCTCCATGTGTCGAGTACTTGCTGGCTGGCAACCAACACGACAATTTCCAAATCAGTTCACAGGAAATGTGATAAAGAGAATCAGTCTGTGAGACTTCTTAGTTGTTTGCATACAAAGGAAAACAGCAATACTGTATTATCTTCCATTTAACGGGACAGTCCGTGATAAGTAACATGTTGAGCTGAGTTTTCACAATGATGGATACATCCTACATCCACTACGCTGCACAACCGTGAGTACAAAATCTCTCTGTGTCTCTGTCTTTCTCTGTCCTGTCTGTCTTGCATCTCCCCCCCCCCCCCCCCTCCCTCTCTCTTTCGCCCCCCCCTCTTGCGTTGCTTTGATTCTCTCTCTCCCTCTTTTCTCTCTCTCCCACACACATGCTCATGTGTGTGTGTGTGTGTGTGTGTGTGTAAAAACTCAGCATGTTACAAACGTAGCGTAAAAAAAAGCATGAAACATGCAAACCAAAATCTGTTCATGTTTATGTGGAAATTAAGCATGTTACAATCACAGCAAAAAAAAATGCATGAAACACGCAAACCAAAATCTGTTCATGTTTATGTGGAAATTAAGCATGTTACACTCAAAAAAAAAAAAAAAAAAGCATGAAACACGCAAAACAAATTGTGTTGGCTAGTAGTGTGTGTTTACGTCTGCGTCTGGTGAATGGGATTGACAACATTTTGAAGACAGCAAACAGTGAGCGTAAGTATTACCGTAAGTATAAACTAACTCTCTCTCTCTCTCTCTCTTTCTCGCGTGCGCGTGTGTGTGTGTGTGTGTGTGTGTGTGCGTAACGTAATGTAATGTATAAGGATATTTATAGAAGCGCATATATTACAGAAACACATGATGAAATTATAATTCTATACAAATCACACACACACACACACACACACACACACACACACACACACACACACACACACGCACACACTGTCTCACACACGCAGACAGACACACGAGAGCGCGTTCAACACCAGAAAACATGCGCACAGTGGTAAGTGGATATCGTTAATCAGTTTGAGGAAAAGATGTCTTAAGGAGGTTTTGTGTGTGTGTGTGTGTTTCTTTTGCCCTCTATCTGGGCTCTCTTCTCTCTCTGTCTGTCTGTCTGTCTCTGTTTCGTGTGTGTGTGCGATTTGCTCTCTCTCTCGCCTTGTCGGTCCAGCAGTACGGTAATTGTAATATTGTGTTATAGCCGAGCTGACCGCAAAGGTCCATATCAGGGCTGACACAGCAGTACAAGTGGTCAGTACTTTCTGCAAAACCACTTTCTGGCTCTGGGGAGACCAGCATTACACATTCAGTGTACCTCACCACAGTGAAGCTGCCGTTCGGCGCTGCGTGCATCTCGCCACAGAGAAGTTGGGAAGGAATGTGCGGGCTATGCGAGAGGGATGGGATGGGGGAGGGGAGAGGTGGAAGCGCTACTGCGGGGAAGGGAGTACGGGTGCTCGTTAAAACTAGGCGGGCCTCCCTCGCCGGCTAACAGGTCATAATTGCGCGCGCCGTGGCGAGTCCATGGGGGCTGTTGTTAGACGGACATGGTGGCACCCTCCAGAGGGAGAGCTCACTCACACTGGCTCCGCGGCTAAGCAATGACTGTCGTCAGTAGGGGGGGCTTAATAGGTGGTGTCCTGCTTATGTTAGATCAGAACAGGCGCCACTGAACACCACTGAAGTGACTCGGCAGCAGTGCAGTGTCTCCTCCGGTGGGTTGCTTCTTGATGACTTCACATTGACTGCTCCCTGTGGATTGCTGGCGCCAGGGTTGCAGCCGGGCCAACAGAGCTGTGGCTGTGGACCGGGTGTCAAAATGAGCGGCGTGGGTGCACTGCCTCTGAGTTGGCCACAGAGGCTGGGACAGAAAAAAAAAACAAAAAAATCCCCCCCCCCCCCCCCCCCCAAAAAAAAGTCCTGTTTGAGTTAAGGCCCCACATTAATGGATTTCTGATGGCTTACAGCTTGTACATTTCGTAATTCAAGACTTCACAGTGGTCAGCAGATACCCCATGACATGCTACACAATTCTCTGTTTTAAATGCAAACATTTCATTACCTGTAACTCTTTCCTTTACCAAATTCAAAAACTGATAGCTTCAGCCTTCAACAAACACTATGATGATAATTTTGCAAATATTAAAACTAGGAGTGGCCACAGTTTATACACAGTAAATTGATCCCGAATTCATAGTATCTGGGAATTGTATGCCAACAGTTCTGTTGTACACAAGCGCTTGTTACCCATCATTCTGAAATGTGACATCAGGAATGTATACAGTGACCCCGACACTGGACAAATGCCCCAACACATCTTAATGCACTGGGAAACTGTGCATTTCCAGCATTTTTTTTTCTCTTTTCAATGCCAGTTAAACAATGAGATACACACAAACATCACCCCTACATGGACAGAAACAGATCCTGTTTTTTAAACTACACTCACCACCAGCACAGCAGTGATTACAAGACAAAGTGCATGTGCCTGTGCATGCACATGTCTAAACCATGTATGCGTCTTTTGTGCATGTGTGTGTGTGTGTGTGTGTGTGTGTGTGTGTGTGTTTTTCACCCCCCTGCTACACATTTCTCTCTGTTCAGTCCCACAGTCAATCAGTCAATCTGCGACTGTACACATCCCCTGCGGCCAGCCCTGAGTCAGGTCACCTCAGTGTCGGCGTCCCCAAGCTGAGTTCGAAGGCGGCTGATCTCCTCCTCCTGGCCTTTGGTTCGTGTCTCCTGCCTCTGCACCTGTGTCGACAGTGAAGCCCACAGGTTCAGTACCATCAGCGCTATCATGCCCCCTTTTCCCTTTCAATCATATCGACTGGTCAATGCCGCCAGAGCTACTTCCTCTCTTAAACCACGTCAGTATTAAAAGTCAATGTCAAGAAATGTCAATGTTACTCCAGCGACAATGATCTTGCTCACCTGACCAGTAACAACGAAGTCGCTGATCAACAGTTCATACAAAAGTGTTTTTTTCAGGTGCAAAAATCATTGATGAAATGCTGGACATAATCAAAAATCACTGATGAATGCTGGACATAATCAAAAAATCACTGATGAAATGCTGGACATAATCAAAAATCAATGATGAAATGCTGGACATAATCAAAATCATTGATGAAATGCTGGACATAATCAAAATCACTGATGAAATGTGGACATAATCAAAGACATCTTTGAACACTGTCAGCAAAATCAAGGACCCCTGATCCTTGATTTTGCTGACAGCGTTCCGTTCAATATCACCAACAGAATCTCCTCTTTGGACCTCACAATCAACTACTCAGTACCATGACCTGCTACATTTGCAGCACCAAGTTACTACTTGGTGGCTTGGTCAGTCCTTATACTTGGATTGTGAGTTCAGTTCCATTCAAAAAACAAGATCTCCACTCTTTCAACATAAACGTCTCTTACAAAGAATGGTGTCGAGTAAATCAATGGGGGAATGCCGTTGACAGTAGACTTTACTACATATGTTTAAAAAACGCCCCTCAAACTTTCCCTGGTAACAGCGGCCCTATCATGCATTGCAAAGTCTATGTAAGTCCATTAGTGAAGACAACAAATGACAGTTCCTTTACAGGCATAAGAACAGAAGAAAATGAGAATAAACAAATAATGTGCCTCTCATACATACCCACATGCAAGAAATCACTATACCAAAAGTATTCTATTCAAAACAAAACGAAATAAGAGGAAGAAGAGAACTTAATTCTAAGACTGGAAAATGAATGTACAGAAAAAAAAACCAATGAAGAAAGCAATTTTTATCCTAAAAAAAACAAAACGACACATAAATGCAGCTTCTGGTGTTTTTTTTTTTTGTTTTTTTGTTTTTGTTTTTTGGTCTTACCCTGTGGAAGCAAATTCACTACTCTACATCAAGCAGAAGCATTTTACATGAAATGGAAAAAGTGAAAAATTGAAATAAAAGAAAAACAAAAACACAAAAAACATTAAAGTCACTTACTCTTACAAAGAACAAATCTCTTTTTTTTTTTATCACATAGTCTAATGATTAAGCAATATAATTAACATCTCTCTCTGTTGCATATGGTACAGCTACTCCAAAAAATCTGGTGTGTGTGAAGTAAACATAATGCAGACATTTTCAGCTGTACTCTGGGACTGTGGCAACAGTTTTTCAGAATCAGCACATCTGAGGTACAGACACAACACTTTCTTTGCCATCTCATCTTCTCTCCCTGTCCAACGGCTTCATTCCAGCACGGCTCATCCTGGCTCACCCACACACAGCCGCACTGAGCCTCCACCCTGGCTGCCTCAGCACAGGCAGGGCACAGGGAGCTGTCAATATCAGATCATCATGACCGGTCCACCACTTCACACACGGCACCCCTGCTGAACCACTGCGGTGGCGCTCACTGGTGCCTGTTCTGATCTTAGATGGAACTCACACCTGCAAGGCCTCCTTCAATGGTAACTGCTGAGTTGCAGTGTGGTGCAACTGCTTTCATCAAAGAGGAATACAAAAAGCTTCATTCATGTAAACTGTTGGCTTAGTCATCTCTTCCAACGGAGAAGGAAAACACATGACAGTCTTTGTAGAATGTCTGACGGCAGGCCAGCGCTGGAATCACTCTTTGAAGTTTTCTTCAGCCTTAAACCTTGCTGGACACCTTTCACACCCAGCTTCTATAGGAGCCTGAAGTTTGATGCCATTGTATGCACTCTATGGCAGAATGCCGGAAATTCACATCCAACATCTTCATTCAAACTAGATCTCTTTTCAAAAGTTAGCTGCCTGCCTCTCTCTCTCTCTCTCTCTTTTTTTTTTGTTCATACCTAGAAAAAAAAATTGTTTGTTTGTTTGTTTTTCCCTTGGCGGGGTAGGAGCGAGGGGGTCAGGTTATGTTGTCATAAAGACAATGACGCAGCCCACACACAGCAAAGACCTGGAATGAAAAGGATGAGCTGCCAACAGTTTCATCAGATGCCATCTCTAACTGGATGATTAGCACCTTCCACAGACTTGTCAGGTAAACTGGCTGACACAGGTATGAGCAGGAAACCAACACTGTTCTCAAGGTTTGTTACCAATGACTTTATACATCAACACAGTACACTGCGGGGAATTCCAACACGTATAAGCATGCACAAAAACCACACTTCAGAATACTTCTGCAAACAACTGATGAAACACACAGAAGACTGCAGCAGTTTTGAAGTTACTCCCTCCCATCTCTCTCTCTCTCTCTCAACCTCCTTTGTTTTCTTTTCTTTATTACCTCCTCTACCTTTCACTTCTGCTGTGTGATGACATTACGATGTTTTTGGAATGTCATAAAATATCTGTAAGTCATCACCTCAGCAACACGTTCCTTCAAGACTATTCCCCCACTCCCCCACCCCCCATCCTGACTTGTGAGTTGACTTCAACACGGTGACAGCCCTGATATGGCCCTTTTTGGTCGGCTGGGCTGTAAGCAACATTACCTTACCTTACCATCCCCACCCCCTTTCAGCTACACTCTTTGTCCCGCTGAGCTCCTTTTGTATATCAGTTTTAGAGTTTCAGTGCCCTCTTGTTCACTTGTCTCTTACGTTTGGGAAGAGAAGTCTCATGGACTTTGCCTATGATCTCTTTTCAAAATCATCTGAAACCAAAGTCAGAATCTCATGGTGGTTTCCTCAATGTGATTTTATGCTTTTTGGGGTAAAAACTGTAGGTGTCCCCAAACGCTAAAGCAAGGACGCTAAAGCAAGTCACACACATACAACACATATAAAAACAGCCATTGCTGTCAATGAATTTGATGTTCAGGCACAGCCATACTGCAAGGACCCAACCTGCTCATGTAGCCAAGGAACCCTCTACGGGCGGCTGATGAAATGACCAGGGGGGGTTCCACGGCTACCAGCTGCAAAAGTGTGTGATGCATGCCACATTTTTCAGCCCTTTCACTGTTCGGCAGGTAAATCACTGTGTAAATAGGGCTACCAGGCTCTCAGGAATTTACCTATGACTTCAAGGGCTACCAGACTCATGCATTTGCCTACCACTTCAAGGGCTACCAGACTCTCATGCATTTGCCTACCACTTCAAGGGCTACCAGACTCTCATGCATTTGCATACTGATTCAAACTGCATCTCTCTACAATTCATTGACCATTTTAAACACACTTTTCTTTCCTCTTTCCTCTTTCCTCTTTTCTTTTTTTTTTTTTTTTTTTTTTTTTTACTTTAAGCACACATTTAACCTCTAAAATATCTTGTCAGAGAAGTGACTAAGACAGAGAGAGAGAGAGAGAGAGAGAGAGAGAGAGAGAGAGAGAGAGGATGGTGGTGTTGCTTACAGCGTAGCCGACTGCAACAGACACGGCACCGGCCATATCAGGGCCGTCACCACACTGAAATCAACTAGAACGAATGAATGACTCAAATCCGCAACGTTTTGTAACGATCATTATCAATGATTGTAACTGATTCCATCCTCTATCTTTTGCCACTTTCCTAATTTCAAGGTCCCCCCCCCCCCCCCCCTCTCTCTCTCTTCATGTTAAAAGTGAAGCGTGCAAAGTCAAAAAAAAAAGAAGACTCAAAGCATGATATGAAGCGGAGTAAGAACGCAACTATGTTACAGAAGAGCCATGAACACCTGGTGTGCTGTGGACAGAGGATGGTGAACCAAACCAGACAAAACTAACATCAGTACCAGTACTGAGCAGAAAAAAGTATCTGCACCGACTTCAAATTTTCGTCATGTAAACATCACGCCAAAGAGTGCAGCCAAGTGACGGGTGGCCTTGGGTGTCATGGGGTGCTTTGGAATGGTGCAGTGAGTTATCAACTGTCACATTACAGCACTGGATAGTGTGTTAAAATGCGGCTGGCTAGAGTGGGGATTGGGCACAGTGTGGTAGGGTGTGGTGTGGTCTGGGGAGGTCTGATACTGCACCCTTGTGCAGCATGGCATCAGGAATGTGGGGTTTTTCAATACACAAACAAACAATCAAGCCTCGCTCATGGTTTTTGTTTGTTTGTTTGTTTTTACACCCTTTTAAGTTCATGAACACAAACATCAAAGCTGGAAAATGTCAACAAAGCAAACAACAAAGACACAAAACAAAGAAAAAACAGCAGTCCAGTTCGCAGTTTAAAAAAACCCCAAAGAAATGAGCAGTTTCCCAGGAACCAAAGAATCGAGCTATGTCCCACAGGAACTGCAAAACCATGTTGCATGCTGAGATACTTTCAGTCCCATGCAAGAAGTATCACTACGTGTGTGTATAAAGGTAAATAAAGGAAGTCAAAATAAGGAAGGAAAGCTGAAGCAAACTTGCTGCAGTGTTTCAATGCGTTGCCCCTGTGACACACTTTGGCATACAATAATGGTTAAAACTCTTCTACCTCTACTCTCTTTCACACTGTCCTCTAGGTTAGAACACTATGCGTCATAAAACAAACATCATGAGCCAACGAACAGCGCTGCTAGCTGACATGCTACAATATCTCACTTGAAAATCAGACAGTAAGTAACAACTATACAGGCACACTGTGGAAAGTCCACATGATTAAAAACTTCTTTTTCTGATCAGTTCACTCAAGTTCATTCCATGTGAGAAAGACAAGCTACAAGACTGGGAAAAAGAAGACCAGAGCAATGGATCTGACCAACAGGCTTAGGCCCCAGCGCAGCAGTCAGTGATCTGATGCAATGTTAACACCAGTTACTCCTTAGGCATTCATTGTGGGACATGCTACAGGGAACAGCTCTGAAATAGTCATTCCTCTCAGTTTTTGAGACTCTTCACCCACCCACCCCCCCCCCCCACACACACACACACACATACATAGACGCATGCACACACCACATACACTGATTCACACACAGACATGCACATGCACACACACACACACACACATACAATTATAACAGTGGCACAGACAACACTGGGTAAGGAACCAACGTCTGACCAATGTGTTGGGCTAATGTGCAAGTCAGACATACGCTAACTTGTGTCCATGGGACCCTTGCCTTCGATTCTTTCATCTGGTTCATTACCTCGTCAATCCATCAGCTTTAAATCCTGCACAGTGTGATCTTGAAACTCAGGGGATGTGATGTGGTGTATACAGACCAGTCCGCATGCAGTAACACCTCTATGATGTAACAGAAAACTAGGGAAAGGGAAAGCGTGTTGAAGGTGGAGGTAATGTCATGTGATCGAACAGGCCTTAGCTGACAGCATGAAGGAATGCGTCCACAAACAAGTGCACTACAGCTGAATTACACTGCAGCTCCACGGTTTCTTCTGTTGGGGGGCCAGTCAGGTATAAAGTCACAGTCCTTTTTGTGCATGTCCATTCTTTAAATACAGTGTGTGTGAGAGTGCATGTGTGTGTGTGTGTGTGTGTGTGTGTGTGTGTGTGTTTGTGAGCGCACGTGCAAGTGCGTCCGTGCCTGTGTGTGAGTATACCAACATGCGTGCACGCATATGTGTCAGTGTGCATGTGCATGCATGTGCACACTTGCAAGAGAGAGCAACAGAGAGAGAGAGAACCACACAGAAACTGGAACAGAGGGAGAAACACACACACACATACACTGAAACACAGAGAGAGACAGGTGTGCTGAGGGCATGAGGAGGACTAGGTAGGTGAGTTGTCAGAACAGCACACGGTGAGTGAGAAAGAAAGCCAGAAAGACACACTGATTGACACCTAGAAATACACAGCGTTAGATAGAAAGTGAAAGTGCATGCACACAAATCACTCTGCTTCTGTGACCGTGTATGAGTGCACATGTGCATGTATGTGTGTGTGTGTGTGTGTGTGTGTGTGTGTGTGTGTGTGTGTGTGTGTGTGTGTGTGTGTGTGTGTGTGTGTGCAGGTGTGCATGTGTGTGTGTGTGTGTGTGTGTGTGTGTGTGTGTGTGTGTAAGAGAGTGTGTGAGTATGTGTGCGTGTGTGCAGGTGTGCGTGTGTGTGTGTGTGACTGTGTGTGTGTATGAACGGATTTAAATATGTGTCTTTCATCAGCTTAGAAGCACTATGTGTGTGGAGTCTCCATTTATGTATTGTCATGTTCTTGCTTTTTCTGCAGAGGAAGGTTGGTATCATCAACACTCATTTCTCTACTGACCTAACAGAAAGGACAAATGCAACCACACACAATCACAGCACCTCCTAGAACTATGCATGCCATCATCAAAACATGTTCAGCCTGAAAATCCATGGACTGAGATGTTTTCTTTCCTTTTTCTCATTAACCTGATTTTTTTTCTACACCGCATTTCCAGTGAGCTGAATCGTGCCGATGGGACCAGCAGTCAATCTCTTTCATGTTGAACACTCTTTCAGCACACTGTTCCTGGGTGAATCTTACTTCTGACTGTGCTTCAACTACCAAACAGCTTGGACTACTGACAACCTACCAAGGAAGAAAGAGATGGACAAAGGTGTACACAGCTGTGGAAGAGCTCTCGGAGATGAGAAGAAAACAACAAAAGTGCAAAACAAAAAATCAAGAAACTTTTTTCAGTGAAACCTCTCACTCAAGAGCCTCTGAGTTTAAAAAAAAAAAAAAAAAAAAAAAAATCCTTTCTATTCAAAAGACTTGTTGGTATGGAAAAAATGTTGGTTTGGTCTGTATTTGATTCAGCTTGCATTTAAGACTCCCACCTTTTTAAAGCTTTGTTGTCGTGAAAATGTTTGTTCTTGTCTGGATTGGATTATCTCCAATTAAAGACTCCTCTCCCCCCCCCCCCCCCCCCTTTTTTTTTTTTTTTTTTTTTTCCCAACAGGCTGCTTTGAAACATCGTGTTCCTGTCTGTGCTAGAATTATCTCCCATTACAGACATCCTCCCTGTACAAGAGGTTGACATGAACTACTTTGATTTCGTCTGCACTACATTCATATCCCATGAAAGGTTTCCTCCTTTAAATACTTTGGATAATTTCTTGATTTTGTCCCTGTGTTTGCACTACATTTACCTCCCAACAAAGACATCACCCCCCTCCCTTTTTTTTTCTATACTTGTTACAAAGCATTTGCATTCCTGTCTACAGACATTAACCCACCCGCTTTAGAGACTCTAGCCTCCCATCAACGCTACCCCCTTCTTTATAAAGATTTGTTTTCCTCTTTAGCCTCCCATGACAAGATTTCTTGCTATGCTTTTTTCTGAAATGCTTTGTCCTTGCCTATGCCTGCCTTCCCTCCCTTCCACCACCTCTCCCTTTAAAGACCCAGTGGCTATGCCTTTGGGGCGGTGCTGACCGAGAGGTTTCACTGAATCGTCACACCAGTGCAGTGCATGCAGTGCAGCCACAGTCAGGAAAGGGAAGTAAGAGACCACATCACCCTTGTATGTCCAGCATTACCTCCTCTTGGGACCGTCTGAGCTGGTCTTCTGCTATATCTGCTTTTTTTTCATGTGGTGATCTGACTGGCAACAACAACCACGACACAACACTGACCTAGACCAACACTGCCCTCATCTATCATGCACCAAACTAAGCTACGCTTGGGTATGCTGCAGTAAAGGTTTGGCAAACACGCCTACATCACAAGGACGGGAGCAAGCGCAGTGTTTCCATTGCTTAATGGTATCAGTCAGATTAGATCTGAAATTCAAATGTCTTCTATGCGTAGAACAGACCTGTTTTACCTAAATTACTATTAGTGTACTTTTCCATAAAAATGAGTACTTTTCCTATAAGGAATGTGTACAAATCTTCCAAATTTTTGTAAGAGCAGAGGGGGTGGGGGTGGGGTTTCATCATGTCATCATGTAGTCCAGGAATACCTGATCTTGTAGCAACTACTGTTCAAAAAAAAAAAAAAAAGAAAAAAAGAAAGAAAAAAGGTTATCCCAACACACATTACTTCCAAGTCCGAGTTACTGGCATACCTTGGAGCAAATTCATGCCTCTTGCCCTTTATTTTCTCTCTCTCAATATTTCAGGGCTTTTGGTTACCGCTAGTATTCTGATGTACCAAAAAGTTGTTGAAGACACAGACACGGGCACACGTGACTTTGCACATGAGAGTTAGCGAGAGCTGTCGCTCTCTGGTCAAAAGCACACCAAGACACCATGGTTAAACTCTGAAAATGCAGTTTCACTCAAGAACTACTTCCTCTAGATTTTTTTTTTTTCAACCTGATTTTTTTCTTTGTTCATCGTAATTATATTATTTTTTTTTGAAACGTGTACAAAATATGGTGAAATTGTATGGGTGAACAGGTCTGTGTCTACTCTCACATGAAAGCAATGTTTCATCATAGCATGCCTGGCACGACTATTTCATGCCCACTGCAAGAGATGGATTATTGGAATGAATTCACACATGTCACAGAGTTTAAAGTTTGCTTCGTCCTTGATATCTCAAATTTAACACAAATGCAAAATAAGAAAAATCCTAATCAAACATACAAACAGCATAAATCAATAGAGATTATTAGGTATACCACCCCCCCCCCCCCCCCCCCCCCCCCCCACCCTCCCTCAAAATAAAAGAATGTACTCAGCTGATTTCAAGAAAAGCAAAACCATTCCCATGGCCTTGCACTAAGCTCACATGACTGCGTTCATTTGTCATCATTTTTGCCAAAGTAACTTCCCTCTTAACCGTCAGCTAAGAGCTAGCACATTTTTACGGTACATTTGTCTCCGAGCTTGTCTTCTTATGTACAGCCATAGTGTTTCAGAGAACCTAATTGTCATGAAACATTGCAAAATGACCTTGTCTCCATACAGCATTTTAAGAAACCCTTGTCTTCCCATAACCTGCAGCATTGTAAAATAACCAAGTCTTCCTGTAGTGTTGCAAGATAAGCTAGTGTTCCTGTCATGTTGTAAGATAACATAGTCTTCCTGTCATGTCGTCAAATAACCTAGTCTTCCTGAAGTATTGTAAGATAACATAGTCTTCCTGTCATGTTGTAAAATAACCTAGTCTTCCTGAAGAGTTGTAAGATAACCTAGTCTTCCTGTCATGTTGCAAGATAACCTAGTCTTCCTGTCATGTTGTAAACAACCAAGTCTTCCTGTCATGTTGTAAGATGACCTAGTCTTCCTGTCATGTTGTAAGATAACCTAGTCTTCCTGTAGTGTTGCAACATAACCTACTCTTCCTGTCATGTTGCAAGATACCTAGTCTTCCTGTAGTGTTGTAAGATAACCTAGTCTTCCTGTCATGTTGTAAAACAACCAAGTCTTCCTGTCATGTTGTAAGATAACCTATAGTCTTCCTGTAGTGTTGTAAGATAACCTAGTCTTCCTGTAGTGTTGTAAGATAACCCAGTCTTCCTGTAGTATTGACCAGATAACCTAGTCTTCCTATCATGTTGTAAAAACAACCAAGTCTTCCTGTCATGTTGTAAGATAACCTAATCTTCCTGTAGTGTTGTAAGATAACATAGTCTTCCTGTAGTGTTGCAACATAACCTAGTCTTCCTGTCATGTTGTGAGACAACCAAGTCTTCCTGTCATGTTGCCAGATAACCTAGTCTTCCTGTAGTGTTGCAACATAACCTAGTCTTCCTGATATGCTGTAAGATAACTAGTTTTCCTGTACTGTTGCAAGATAACCTAGTCTTCCTGTAGTGTCGCAAGATAACCTCATCTTCCTGTCATGTTGCAAGATAACCTAGTCTTCCTGTAGTGTTTGCAAGATAACCTCATCTTCCTGTCATGTTGCAAGATAACCTAGTCTTCCTGTAGTGTTGTAAGATAACCTAGTCTTCCTGTAGTGTTGCAAGATAACCTAGTCTTCCTGTCATGTTGTAAGATAACCTAGTCTTCCTGTCATGTTGTAAAACAACCATGTCTTCCTGTCATGTTGCAAGAAAACCTAGTCTTCCTGTAGTGTTGCAAGATAACCTCATCTTCCTGTCATGTTGCAAGATAACCTAGTCTTCTTCCTGTAGTGTTGTAAGATAACCTAGTCTTCCTGTAGTATTGCAAGATAACCTAGTCTTCCTATCATGTTGCAAGATAACCTAGTCTTCCTGTATGTTGCAAGATAACCAAGTCTTCCTGTCATGTTGTAAGATAACCAAGTCTTCCTGTAGTGCTGCAAGATAACCTAGTCTTCCTGAAATGCTGTAAGATAGCCTATTCTTCCTGAAATGCTGTAAGATAACCTATTCTTCCTGAAATACTGTAAGTAAAATACTGACAGCATAATCACTGAAACCGGCACAGGAACGTTCCTGAAGACACGCAGGTCTTACAGAGAAAACAAAGGCAATCATGTTCAGCTGCACAGCGGACAGTCGAGAGCTGACACTACTCCTAGACTAGATTTCCTGCACTCTGAAAAGTCTCTCTGACCACCCAATGGTTAACGGGTACCTGATTCAGTTCAGAGAAGGTTAGGCAGTGCAAGGAAGAGGCTGAACTCCACCTTCCACACTGCTCTGTAGACACTGTGAATCTGTAGCAGATCAGGGTCACTACAGTAACAAGGCTAATGGTTACCATCAATTTTTGGAAAAACCATGCACAAAGGGGCAGGTTTTGGTGTGGGAAAGGAACTATATACAGGCCCATGGGACAAACTGTCAAAGAATTCTGACTGTGAACACAAATAGACCAACAGTGTGCGGTGACCATGAATTCCACATACATACCTCAGCAACAGCAGCATCTCTCTTCTCCTGCAGATTCAGGACGTCCAGTCTCAAGGTCTGTATGGTTTCGTCACGTCGCCGCAGCTCCGACTTCAGAATCTCATGATGGTCGTGGGTGGAGATCTGACTTTCACGCACCCTCTCTTGCAGAGCTCCAATCTGTGTGCGTGTTTGAGAGAGGGGGACAAGGGTAAAATCAGAAGTGGAAGACAAGAATTATAAAGGACAAAAATCAGAAGTGGAAGACAAGAATTATAACAGACAAGGGTAAAGTGAAAGACAAGGATTATAACAGACAAGGGTAAAAATCAGAAGTGAAAGACAAGAATTGTCAAAGACAAGGGTAAAAATCAGAAGTGAAAGAAGACTGTAACAGGATTATCACTGACAACAGTCAAAAAAATCAGAATGAAAGGAGAGGGTAAAAAAATAAGTGAAAGACAAGGATATCACTGACAAGAGTAAAAATCAGTACTGAAAGACAAAAATTATAACTGAAAGGGTAAAAATCAGAACTGAAAGACAAGAATCAGAAAAGACGATATGTGTCCTTCACTTCTAGCCTCAAGGATATTAAAAGCATGAAATGCCCGCGCCTTAAGGAATACATGAAACTAGAACCTTAGACATTGTTTCGAGCTTGCTCTCTTCATACTCTTATACACTGCACACACACACACACACACACACATTACATTTTTATTATATATATATATATATATATACATACATTTTTTTTTTCTCTCTCATTTTTTCTGTTTCTTTTTTTTTTTTTAGCCAAGGACATTATCAGAGATACCTTTTCTGTTTCCTTCTACTCTGCATACTATGTTCACAAACACTCTAACGGACTTTCAAACGACAAATCCAACAGCGCTGTTCCCTTTCTATCCCTAGGTGGGATCAATTCACTGGCACCTCAATCACATTCGTCACACGAACCCCAGTCTCAACAGTCAGCTGGGCCATAGAAACATGAGACTTCAACTGAGTGCTTAGCTAGGGTACTGGCCATGCAAGTCTAAGCAGTGAATTATTTCAAGCCACAGAAGATTTTCTTAACGGAACTGGAGGATGACACAAGGAGGGAAAGCAACGTTCTGTACCTCCTCCATGGCCTTTCTGCGCTGCTCCTTGGAATCCCTGAGTTCCGACTCCAGAGTGTTGATCCGCCTTTCATAGTGGGAGAGCTGTAACAACAGGCATCATCCCCTGCTGTGAGACATGACCTTCCCATCACAGCGTTAGATAGGCAGCAAAAACAGACATGATTTGCCTTACACAGGGTAAGATTCCTTAAAACTATAGACGCAATTGGCCTTTCATACAGCCAAACCAGTAACAACACAAGCACAATCCGTCTTTCACAGTGAAACACTGGTTACAATATGGACATAACTCATCCTTCGTTGAGTGAAATCTGTCAATGACAGACATACTCTGTCTTTCACAGTTAAGATTTGTAACAACCTTTCCTTCAAAGTGGGAGATGCGTAAGAAAAAAAAAATGAACATAATCTGCCCTTCTTCGTGTGTTATCTGGTGCTACACAATACATAATCTGTCTGTTATAGAGCCCCTTAACAATACAGATATAATCCATCTCGTCACAGAGTAACATCTTATTCATACAGACATAGTTACCCTTCACAATATGAGATCTATAAAACAAACATATATCTCTACTCTACTTTCATGGAGTGAGATCTTTAGTAATACTACCACACATTAAACACACAGGCACATAGACAAATATCTATTCTTACAAATGCTCATCTATGTGGATGTACGAAGACATGCATTCTTCATTAATGTTTATCGCCCATGTGACAAGTCATTAAGAGATTTGTACTCCATTCCAAGAGTGAGATTTTCACCTCTCTCTCTCTCTCTCTCTCTTTCTCTCTCTCTCTCACACACACACACACACACACACACACACACACACACACACACACACACACACTCATACTCTCTCTCTCTCTTTTTCTACAACTCTAACATTCATAATAATTTCTAACATATGAAGAACGATCTACTGCAGTACAGCATTCCAGTTTCTTTCTAAATTGCACCAGGACAAAGGTTCCTTTCTCCACGTAAGAACAAACAGACAAATACCCCTCCCTCTCCTCCCCAGATCAACAAAAAACAAAACAAAAAAAAAACATCTGTTTTACATTAAAAAAAAAAAAAAAAAAAAAAAAAAAAAAAAAAAAAAAAAAATCCCCCATTTCAAATCACGTTCACATCTCCAAAAACAAACAAAATCCCAACACCTTAGTTTCAAAGTGAGATGACTACCAGCGGAAACTGAAACAAATTTAAAAAGGAATTTGAAATAACTCTGCCGGTTAATATGGACAAGCAAGTTACAAGACCAAACATGAACGTTTCAACCTCTTAGGTCTTCCTCAGGACAACAAAAACGACAAACGAGCAATCATCCATCTTGTCAGATTTCAGATTCTGCATCAGCAGATAGAAGAAGAGAAGAGAGGACTCATGTTGTGCCCTAAGCAGACAGACTCCACTCACATCGTGCACAGACTGGGACTGCTGGTCCTTGATGGAAGCCAGCTCCGCCCTCAACTGCCGAATGGTGTCCTCCGACTTGCTGGCCTGCAGCAAACACCAATGGATGAGCAACACTTCAGGACCTGACGTACGTCTATTGATGCACCATGATAATAAATGTTCAATCTGTACCATGAACTTGATGACACGTCCAAAGAATCACTGCAATACATTTTCAATCTGTACCATGAACATTATACCTGTGTGCGTGACACAGTATCACATGTATTCACATACATATAACCTGGTAACAGAACCAATATCTTTTTATTTTTCAAAATAGGTGATATTCAGAAACTCTTGTGACATTAGGGGGGGGGGGGGGGGGGAAGCTGCTCTAATGTAATGCACAAACAGCACCAACCATCATAGAAAACACTTTCTGCTTATGTCTTCTTGGACTTTTTTTTTTCACAACAAGGCATCCACATACATATGCATATGTGCGCACGTGCGTGTACACACACACACTCACTCGTCACACACACACACACACACACACACACACACACACACACACACACACACACACATACACACACACACACACACACACACACACACACACACACACACACACACATGCATGTGCCACAGTATATGCATTTAAGACCTCATAGAGTAATTTGTCCCACCCCTTTAGTTTTCTGAACATGTCAGTTTACACGCACAGACTTACAACCACATAAAAGAGACATTACTTGCATTTTTAATTAAAAGGGAAACAACAAAACTGTCAAACGAGAAGTGCAAAATCACGACACTTCACATGCAGTAAACCAAGAAAGAAAAACGCACAACACTCTTTTTGCTGTTGTTTACATGTCCAGTTTTTTGTTTTTTTGTTTGTTCTTTTAACTTTGTTATCTTCAGCCACAACCAGGTGAAGAAGTCGGGTCTTTTGGGCTGAATATCTGATTTTCAATCCTGTACCCAGTGCCACGTCAGATCAGTGAGAGAACGCTGCCATGATACTGTTTCCATGGCACAACGTTCACACCAGAGTGACCAAGGGGTTTGATGAAGCTGATACTGAAAACTCTTTTTCTGAACACAGTTTAAACCTGCACTGAAATGAAAATAATTGAGAGTTTAAGTCAGTCATGAGATCTTTGAGGAATAAGCAGAAAATGTATGTTAAAAATAAATTGTTTCTTTTGACTCAGTGACTTGAAAATTGATTTGCCTGGGTTTTTTCCTTTTCAGGTATTTAGTTTCTTTTTAAAGAGATTTAATATTGTACATCCAGTAGATTTACACTTTCTCAGAACTGATTCACAAGTTCAAAAAACTGCAGCATCCACGCACAAGCACATGCAGAAATGCACAGACGCTCACACTCAAATTTTACTTTCTTAGACAAACTTTTCCCTTTACAATTAAATTAACTGAAATACAGCTTTAAAAAAAAAAATCATGACCAACTGAACAGGTATGAGCATGGTGTGTTTAAATTGCAGAACTGTTCATGTATTTCATAATGAATACACTAACAATTGATACTAAGCAAAAAATCAAGAAGTTAGAAAAAATGTAGAAAATAAGTTACAAGATGTACAGTGTCTTTAACATACACACACCAGAACATTCATTCAGTCATGCACATCCAAAGAAAAGCAATTATACTCAAATGCATTCATACACACAGGCTCTCTCTCTCTCTCTCTCTCTCTCTCTCTCACACACACACACACACACACACACACTCTTTGCTTTACCTAATACTATTCAATACCTAATACTATTCAAACTCACTTTGCTTTCTACTGTTCAATCTTGTTTAGAATCCTTAAAAGTTAATTCAAATTCTATGTCAAAGTTCAACAACTTTAAAAAGTTCTACATTCACCACCACAGGATATGACATAATACTATCTTGCTCCCCTGTCTTCTCAATTTGTTTCCTTCCTGGGGGCCCAAATAGCTCAGTTGGTAGAGCGCCGGACTCGTGATCCTGGGGTTGCAGGTTCAAATTTCGGTACAGGGGGGATTTTTCCCTCGGAGTTAACATTGGTTCTGACTCCATTCCCCCATACAGTCCTTTGAATGAGACTATAAAGCGAGGTTCCGTGTGTGAACGCACGCATAACATCTTGCATACACATAAAATCCCATCACCAACTTTCGGAAGAGAAGGCCAGTTGGTATGGATGACACGATACACATAGCATGCACCTTCCCCGAAGATGGAGTATGGCTGTATGGTTTCCTTCCTTATTTCCTATTATGCTATCAAACGTTGCATCTGCCAGCATGGTTTGATTCATCAACACCCTTCCCTCCACATCTCCTCACTCACCCTTCCCACAATCACCTACAGCAGGCTTCCCACTGTCACACTGTTAAGCAGGTTAGAAACACACTCACAGACTGACAACATGTCAACAGGTAATCACACAAAAGTCTGCTGTTTTTTCTCCTAAGAAATGATGGCAGTAAACACGGCATATCACAGTGATTTTTTTTTTATTATAATGGAAGTACCTTTGAAATAATTTAAAGGTAAGGCAAACAACAGAGAGAGAGAGAGAGAGAGAGAGAGGGAAAGAGAGAGAGAGGGAGAGCGCAGGCCCAAAAGAAAGATTAACAAGATGGATGGCAAACACAGACAGACAGACATATGGGCATCAATAACACAGGCAAAGAGAAAAAAAACTGGTCTGCCGTGCATTCCAAGAGAGACAGTGATAGAGACAGAGAGAGAGAAAGAGAACAACTGCAAACACAAACAGAAAGATCTGCAAGAGAGATGGCAAACACAGAGACAGACAGATATATGGGCATCAATTACACAAGCAAAGAGAACAAATTCGGTCTGCCATGCACTTCCAAGACAGAGAGAGAGAAAGAGAGAGACAGAAGGACAGAGAGAGGGAACAATCGCAAACACGAAGAGAAAGATCAACAAGACAGATGGCAAACACACAGACAGACAGACATCTGGGCATCAATTACAGAGGCAGACAGAAGAACTGGGTCTGCAATGTATTTCTTGATGTCTTTAAGCATTCTGGTCCTCCAGTTCAAGCACTGAATTTTCATTATTTACACAACAACAACAAAAAATCATTAGTTTGCAAACAAGTGAGACTTCGACACTGCAAAGGGAAAACATCTCACCACAAAGTCATCAAAATATGGCAATCTCCTCCTCCACTGAAACATGGAATAGGGAACTTGTTTCTAACGAGCAAATTTATAAAACAAAATAAATGAATAAATAAGATGAAACAAAATAAAAACAAAATGAAATTTAAAAAAAACACAACAATCAAATGAAACACAAAATCAGTTCAAGAAAGCCACAAACACAACCTGAAGGACCTTTCTCTTTCTGCCCTTTTTTTTTTTTCTTACGGTTTCTGTCCAAAATCTAGCCTTACTTATACGATATAGATGCCCCCACACTGTGTGACATTTGAGGCAGTCAAAGTGCTCCAGTGGGTTCGGTCAGCGGCTACCCCCTCAGCGGGTCACTCTGTGGCTTGTTCATCACCTGAAGGTCCCTGTCCATCATCTGGCACTTTCTCTTTGGGCGTGTCTTTCGCTTCTGTCCTTGGGTGTGTTCCACTGAGGACTTGTTCAGTGTGTGTTTCTGTGTGTGTGTGTGTGTGTGTGTGTGTGTGTGTGTGTGTTTGTGTGTGTGTGTGTGTGTGTGTGTGTGTGTGTGTGTGTGTGTGTGTGTGTGTTTGTATGTGTGTGTGTGTGTGTGTGTGTGTGTATGTGTGTGTGTGTGTGTGTGTGTGTGTGTGTGTGTGTGTGTGTTCTTCCTACATGTACCAGCCAGCTCAGACAATGCTTACAGATGACTGAGGATGCTGGCTGTGGTTTGGCTGAAGTCAGACTTCTTCATTTGTAGCAAAGTCACTCCATCTCTTGGCGAGGATCTCTGTAAAGCATCGCCGTTAAAGGCATCAAGCATCTTCTCTTGGCTGGTTTTCATGTGCTGAATTCCACAGCCAAACAAGAGAGTGGAGAATACATTAGTGCTGTAGGAAAGCAACTTTGCCCTGAGTGAGAACCTCTTACTTCTCCACATTCTACCAAGCTGGTTGACCATGGCTGAAATTTTTCCCACTCTGCAGTGTAGTTCTTTGTTCATCTCCCTGTTGCCCATAATGGGGCTCCAAGCCACGTAAAACTGCCCACTACATCCATTCCACTCTGGTCAACGTACAAACCTGTTGGTGGTGTGTATCTCCTGGCCACTATGTTCTCAGACTTTCTGGCACTGAAGTTGAGGCCACAAATCCTATCCTATCCTAGCTCTTGTCCATAAATTGAGGGATTCATATCACCAAAAAGGCAGCTTCCT
>JADBJO010006921.1:30000-35000 GCA_016801955.1 Conus betulinus
ATAACATATACAGAGGCAGAGAAAAACAGTGGTACAAGAGAGAGAAAGAGACAGGCAGTGCAGAAGTGAGACATTCTTTACTTCATTATTTGCAAACATTTGACTGCATTCTCTTCTCTATGTGCAAACATTTCACTGCATTCTCTATGTGCAAACATTTGACTGTATTCTGTATATTCCACTTCATCGGCACAAGATCCTGTGATCTCCATTCTCTATCCTATCCCATTGTCTGGAATGCTCTTCCATTCCACACTCCACTTCCCCAGCCTCTTTCACATCTTCTCTGCTGATCCATCCGTTGACACAGAACTGATCTCTGTCTCCCCCTACACTTTGAAACTGGTCTCCACTCATGCTGTGTGTGTGTGTGTGTGTGTGTGTGTGTGTGTGTGTGTGTGTGTGTGTGTGTGTGTGTGTGTGTGAGTGTGTGTGTATGTGTAGGGTGTGTGTGTGTGTGTGTGTGTGTGTGTGTGTGTGTGTGTGTGTGTGTGAGTGTATGTGTAGGGTGTGTGTGTGTGTGTGTGTGTGTGTGTGTGTGTGTGTGTGTGTGTGTGTGTGTACACACGTGCATGCCTGCATGCATACATACATATGTACCTGCCAGCAGGTGTGCATATGCACACACATACAAGCGTGCATGCGAGCACACAGAATGAGCATTGTGTATAACCCGTTTTTCTTTTGATAGGCATTGTGATTATATCTATGTGCAAATACGTGCAAATGCAGTTGTTAATTTTTTTCAACCAGTTAACTTTTCAAATTTTTTTAATGTCTTTCACTTTGTCATGAATTACCACAACTTGAAGGTCTTCACAAATCTTTCAGAACCACTTTTCAGCTGCACCATCTCAAGAAAAGCCCTAACAAGCCTTCATGACTATCAGCATCATATGATCGTAATGCTATCAATGCATAGCACGTCAGCATTCAAGCTGTGAATACTCACAGTCTGGCGTAGCTGTCCGGCAGAGACCCAAACACCTGCTCCGCCTTGATTTCCCTGAAGCGCACAGTCTCCGTCTGAAAAACGCACAACACACTCTCTACCCTGAAACAGTGACGTGTGTGAGTCGCGCATTGATGTCTTGGGTTTTTAACTGCAGAGTAACAAATCTTAAATAAATGTCAGTGAACCGCCCAGAGAAACGTGGACAAACAAGTCACAAGACAAACCACAACGCGTTTCGACCTCTTAGGTCTTCTTCAGGTGCAACAAACATGAAACAAATAATGAAAATGCACTTAGCTTTGATCGCTTCTGTGTTCAGCGCAAGAAAGAAGGTGTTGAATGTGTGTGTGTGTGTGTGTGTGTGTGTGTGTGTGTGTGTGTGTGTGTGTGTGCCTGCAGTCGTTTCAACGCCTTCTTTCTTGCGCTGAACACAGAAGCGATCAAAGCTAAGTGCATTTTCATTATTTGTTTCATGTTTGTTGCACCTGAAGAAGACCTAAGAGGTCGAAACGCGTTGTGGTTTGTCTTGTGACTTGTTTGTCCACGTTTCTCTGGGCGGTTCGCTGACATTTATTTAAGATTTGCTTAGATTTCCGCCTGCAGTCGTTTCACTTTGCAACTAGATCTATGCAAAGTAACAGTTTGCGCTTGAAAACCTTCAGGTTTCATACCTTTATATCAATCTTTCAATGAATGAACAGAAACTGTAAGTGTGTGTGTGTGTGTGTGTGTGTGTGTGTGTGTGTGTGTGCGCGGCGCGTGTGCGTGTGTGTGTGTGTGTGTGTGTGTGTGTGTGTGTGTGTGAGAGAAAGTGCATGCGTGCGTGTGGGCATGCGTGCGTGCGTGCATGCGTGTGTGTGCGTGTGTGTTTTAATGTACTACACATTGTATTGTCTTAGCTGCACTATAAATAAACCCCAAGTCCCAATGGAAAGGAATGAAAATGATGTCAAAGGCAGGACAGCCACACCTACACGTTTTATTCCTTCCCAGACAGACACTGGATTTACCCCCACACCCTGTGTGTATTTGCTTCTTCCATCAAGGCAAACTCTGAGATCACACACAATTTGAACAAGGCTTTAACTTTGAACTTGAGCATACAAACTGATGCCTCTACACAACCAACTAACGGCAGGGGAAAAAACTGGTAATTGGAGGGGGGGGGGGGGGGGGGGGGGGGGGGGGGATATTGGAGGGGGGGACACAAAGCAGGGGCCAGAGGAGGGGAGGGCAAGGGGAGAAGCAAAAGGGGGGGAAAAGAGCAGAGAGAGACAGACAGACAGACAGATAGACACGCACACAGAGAGGAGAGTGTGTGGCTGTGTGTTTGTGAGTGAATGGGAATGTGTGAACGTGGGTGTTCATGTGCATGTGTGTGTGTGTGTGTGTATGTGTGCGTGTGTGAGAGCATGAGAGAGAAGAGAGAGAAGAGAGAGAGAGAGAGAGAGAGAGAGAGAGAGAGCGTGTGCCTGTGTGTGTGTATGTGTAAAGGGGAAGGAAGATTCTGGGGGTTCAGGGGGAAGGTGGGTGGGGGGGGGGGGGGGGGGGGGGGGGGGGGGGGGGGGATTACAATTACTTCATTCCAATATTTCATCCAAAAAAGAAATCTCAAAATAAGATTTACATCTGTCTCCTGTCATTTGATCCGATACTGAAGGCAACTGTTCCTAAACTGGCATTCATGGAACAGTCAATCATGTTTAGTTCCGCCATGTGAATTTTGTTTAAGTTTTCCCTGCTGACACACAGGCAGAGCTGCCCATCTCTAAAGAGACTTAAGAGGAGCATTTGGAATTCCTGACAGGTCAGAGGATTACGTACGCTTTCACACACAAAACAAAACAATGACTCTCCAGACACTTGAGTTTTTTCCATTTGTTATTAAATACTTTCATGGAATCACTGTCTCAGCTAATACATTGCTGCTCTTTTTACATTTTTGAAGCACACTGTGCTAAATATCTATATGACTTGGCTCATTTTTTTGCACTTTAGAATCATCAGCACCTCTGTAGTGTCTTGACACAAGGAGGGACGAAAATCTGTAAGGTTCTTCCTGACAAGGCTGAACATTTCACAGGCCGAACTGCTGACTGGGATCAGCAGCACGCCCACCATGACAGCAGAAAGCAACCTGAATCTGCACTTCTGTTCTAATTTCCTTTTCTTCTTTTCTGCCTCAAGTTTAACTGGCCCAGCAGGTTGTTTCGACATGATGGTGGTGGAAGACGCTGAGCCAGAAGTCAGTTTCCAATCAGTTCTTTGGCTATACCTACAGCAGACGTGAAAACCCTGCGAATAAATGATTTTTTTTTTTTTTTAAAGCAGAATTTTTTGACACGAAGCTGAATAGCAGAATGATGTGCATTTGAGCATAATATCTTTTTTTTTTTTAATTTTTTTTTTTTTTTTTTTTCCCAGAGAGTACTTGTATAGCGCCTATCCCTGGCCAGAGACCAAGCTCTAAGCACTTTACAATCCGCATTCTTGTTTACATAACGAGCTGCCTACCTGGGTAGAGCTGACTGAAGAGCTGCCTGTTGGCGCTTCATCCAGTTGTTTCCCATGTCATTCAGTCAATATCATTCATTCAATTTAACAACTCTTTCATTCTTATGATTTTTCAAGCAGAGTGCATGTTATGTGTAACGTGTCATCACACCAACGGCCCAACTGGCCTTTTCTTCCGAAAGTTGGTGATGGGATTTTATGTGTGTGCAAGATGTTATGTGTGCGTTCACACACAGAACTTTGGTTTAGAGTCTCATTTGAAGGACTGTATGGGAACTGGAGTCAGACCCAATGTTAATTCGGAGGCAAACCCCCCCCCCCCCTGTACTGAAACGGTCTGGCGGAGATTCAAACCCGCAACACCAAGGTTACGAGTCTGGCGCTCTACCTACCAAGCT
The DNA here is from genome assembly GCA_016801955.1 of Conus betulinus. NCBI lineage: Eukaryota > Metazoa > Mollusca > Gastropoda > Neogastropoda > Conidae > Conus > Conus betulinus. The sequence continues at coordinate 33,868 of JADBJO010006921.1, forward strand.
ATTCCGGCCCCCCCCCCCCCAGAAGTGAGATGGTGGCAGCTGCATAGTGGCATAGCAGAGAGGGGGGGGGGGGGGATCTGCCCCGGGTGTGGGGCCATGGCAAGCACTGAGCAGCACCCACCTCCCACTGGCCGGTGGACCTGGCCACGCTGATGATGGAGATGAGCTGGTCAATATCATGGTTCAGGTTGGTGGGTCTCCTCTCTCAGCTGACCAATCAACTCGTCCTGCCGGGACAGCCGGGACTGCGAGTCCTGCCAAGGACAAAGGGTTACATTATTGATGTGCTGAACTGCAGGGATCAGCGTGTAAGCGAGCCATTAGTGAGTGTGAGTGAGTGGATGAATGAGCAGGTGAGTGCGAGAAAAAGTGGGAGGGAGGGAGGGAGGGAGGGAGAGACAGAGAGAGAGAGAGAGAGAGAGAGCAACAGACAGAGACACCATTCTCTCCCTCTATTGCTGTCTCCTCATCTATTCCATTTATTGATCTACAACACATACATACATTATGTGTGATAGACAGATCCCCCCCCCCCCCCCCCCCTTGCACCACTTATACTGATAAGATAGATAGATACAGATACATATGTACACACACACGCATGTACACACACACACACACACACACACACACACACACACACACACACACACACTTCTACATGACGGAATACAATGGATGCAGTCAGTATGGACACATGCTTTTCAATTATGTCAACAATGGAGAAATCAGCTGAGTGCTTTTTTTTGTTTTAATTTTCTGTCAAATCCACTGAACTGTTGCTTTTTTTTCACATGAAGAAAGGTCAGTACTCATGATCTGACGTCAGCGATTCATACAGAACAAACCAAACACAACACAATGCAAATACCACAAACGACAACTGAACACATACACACATCTACACACACACACACAATCACACACACAAACACATATGCGCAAAAAAAAAAACACACACACACACACACACACACCATCACACACACACACACACACACTCTCTCCACACACACATTCTCTTTCTGTCACACACCTCCCCCTACCCACACACAACCACACTCACCCATCCACACCCACACACACACACCTCTATACACACACACACACACACACACCTCCACACAAACCTC
>JADBJO010006921.1:37500-40000 GCA_016801955.1 Conus betulinus
TCACATTCCCCAAACTGAATCAGATATGCTTTTACTGGTGGTAGACAGACAGACAGTGTGTGTGTGTGTGTGTGTGTGTGTGTGTGTGTGTGGCCTCTTCCACTAGAAGGACACAAATGCACTAGGATCGTGCCAATGGCCAAAAGGAAAGAATAAATATCAAAGTGAAATGTCTGGAAAAAAAAAAGTAATGCATGATTTCCATGCAACTACAATTCAGTGGGCTGGGCAGCAAGTTGAAGGATGATCCCTTCAACTCTTCCCTCGGACAAGTTTTCACCCTTCAACTTTCATTCACGACATTGATACTGCACAACATAGTGCACCACTGTACACACACGACACACACACACACACACACACACGCACACACACACACACATGTACATGTATGCATACATGTACACACATGAGTATGTGCGTGCACGTGCACACACACACACATGCATGCACACACACACACACACACACACACACACACACACACACACATGCGCGCGCACACACACACACACACACACACACAGACACACACAGACACACACACACACACACACACACAACACACACACACACACACAGCTGAGCAAGGTAACACACTGCAACACAATCTAAGATGATGCAACACCAAGACATCACAAACACACTATCACACCCTGTCTGTGCACCTCCGAAGGAAAGTTTCCCATCTCTCAGGAGGTGGCCAATTTCAGCAAATACCCAGAACATCACATCCCCCTGATAGCTGATGAGCTCATTCTCATCTTTCCATCATTCATGGATTCACTCATTCTTCTCTCACCAACCCTAACCCCCCCCCCCCCCCCCCCCTTCTGGTATTGTAGCCTGGTTCATCATGCCCTCCTCTCCCAACCCACTGCCACTGAGATGCCCAGACTTTGTCCAGTTCTCTCTCCTGCAGTCTCCATGCCCTTCCTCATCGACCCGGAGCACTGTGTGACTAGTCATGTCCTCGACCCCGAGCACTGTGTGACCAGTCATGTCCTCGACCCGGAGCACTGTGTGACCAGTCATGTCCTCGACCCAGAGCACTGTGTGACCAGTCATGTCCTCGACCCGAGCACTGTGTGACCAGTCATGTCCTCGACCCGGAGCACTGTGTGACCAGTCATGTCCTCGACCTGGAGCACTGTGTGACCAGTCATGTGACCAGTCATGTCCTCGACCCGGAGCACTGTGTGACCAGTCATGTCAGGCATTAACTCGCACATGAGGGCCGGGTATGCTACAGTTGTTCACCTAAGTGCAGTGTTGATATGGTGTGTGTGTGTGTGTGTGTGTGTGTGTGTGTGTGTGTGTGTGTGTGCGTGCGTCCATGCGTGCATAGGTGTGCACATGTGCACGCATGTGTGTGCGCATATGTGTGTGTGTGTGTGTGTGTGTATGTGTGTGCGTGTGTGTGTGTGCATGTGTGTATATGTGTCTATGTATGTGAATGTGTGTGTGTGTGCATGTGTGTGAGTGTGTATGCATGTGTGTGCATGTGTGTGCATGCACAACACGCGAGTATGCACAAATTCATTTGAGCATTGACCATAGCTGCCAGCCATCTGGTTTTAAAGATTTCAGGAACTAGGGGATGCAGGAGTGGAGTTAAGGCTGAAGACCGAGCAGTGTGGCTTTAGACTGAAAGCATTTCAACATCCTGCAGCTTCAGCTGAACACTGTGGGGTTTAGAAAGAACATGCGTTTCTCACCACCTGTAACTGTCAACCTTTGCATCTCTTGCAGCCAGAAAGAAAAGAATCAAAAGAAATATAATATAAAGAACGTTCAAAAAGGAGTGGAAGGAGAAAACTGAGGCTGGAAAAATGTATACATATAAAAAAAAAAGAGAAACAAAAAGAAGAAAGAATGAAAAGAAAAAAATGGAAGGGTAAACAGCGACAGAAAGGAAAGACTGAAAAAAATTTGGTCTTGTTTTAACTAAACAATGATCAACTGCACTTGAATTATAGCGTTGCCTGAAAAGAGAAAGAAACTTGTACTTGTTTCAAATAACATGTTTAATTAACTGTTTTTACATTATAAACCTGACAACCTGCCTAGCATCCACACCATCCTGATGCTGTCTCAGCTTCGATGGGCAGGTCATATAGCTCACATGCCAGACCACTGGCTACCCAAGAGACTCTTCTACGTTGAGCTGCAACGAAGACTGCGTTCTGATGGATGTCCACAGAAACGCTTCAAAAACACTCTCCTAACACCCACTGAAAGTGTTTAACATCAACCATGACACTTGTGAACAAACTGCTATGGATCAAGCTAGATGGCGCTACTCTATCCACAAAAGCGCCAATTTATGTGAGGAAAGGAGAACAGCTGCAGCGCAACAGAAGAGACAGGCAAGGAAAGCCCGCGCCAGCGATCAAGGGCAGGTCTCCCACATTGCCTGTCCAAGCTGTCACCATACATTCTGTGCATGCAGTGGCTTTATCAGCCACCTGGGTATTCACAAACCATCTCATCCCCCCCC
>JADBJO010006921.1:50000-95000 GCA_016801955.1 Conus betulinus
TTGCAAGAGAGCCGTCTTGCCGGCTGCCAAGCAAGGGAAGCTACGAGAGAGAGAGAGAGAGAGAGAGAGAGAGAGAGAGAGAGAGAGAGAGAGAGAGAGAGAGAGAGAGCGAAAGAGAGAGAGAGAGAGACAGACAGACAGACAGACAGAGAGAGAGAGAGAGAGAGAGAGAGAGAGATTCGGACCGTTATTTCTCTTGGCCATTGTGAAGGAGTCCGTGAACACAACTTTTGTTGTTTGTTTTTTTATATATCAATGCACATGACGTACTACTTAGTACAGCAAACCCCAAACCATTGAAAAGTTACAGAATGAGAGCTTGGACATGCCAGGACTGTCCATACAGAGCGCGCGCACGCGCGCGCGAACACACACACACACACACACACACACACACACACACACACAGAGGCACGCGCGCGCGCGCGCGCGTCAGACATACAGATCCAACTTCCCCGCTCTGAACCGAACTGGGCTCTAAACCGAAGTGGACAGCAAAACCCCTACGCCCACGCAGTGACTGACAAGCCGTTAACAGTTAGTACAGCTGTCCCACTACCATGGGTCTTGCCCTACCACACAGCGGACTAATAATGACATGGCCATGGAACAACCACAGACTGTAAAAACACTGCCGCTCGCTGAGACCAAAAAAGACATTGTACTTTATCACAGATGGTGGAAACACACACACACACACACACACACACACACACACACACACACACACAGAGAGAGAGAGAGAGAGAGAGAGAGAGAGAGAGAGAGAGAGAGAGAGTCACACACATTCAAACACACACACACACACACACACACACACACACACACACACAGAGTCACACTCACAAATTAAAACACACACACACACACACACACACACACACACACACACACACACACACAACCTCTTTGACACCACCCCACGTGACAGACATCACAAGAAGAGTGGAAGAAGACCCTAAACTCAGTGGTGGCTCGGACCCTAAACCCAGTGGTGGCCCGGACTCTCGCAGCCCCTAGCACAGAGCTGAGGCACAGTGTTTGAGGGTCCCTCATCACCTCCGATGGGACTGCGTTGTGTGGCCCTGCCTGCATAGCACCCCCTGGGTCACGAGCGTGAGGTTGACACCTGACTGGCTGGCTGGAGGTCTTCGCTGACAGCACGCCACGTGCGCCACGGTTCGTTTACTTCGCCACCACAACATCGCTCTGTGATCATGATGGCGATGATGATGATGATGATGATGATGATGATCGCGCAGGAAGTAGAAGCAGAAGAAACCTTGCTATGACAACTAACGCTGGAAGCTAAAGAGAGGAGGGGAAAGGAGGAGAGAGGCTGGGGGAGGGGGATGGTAGGAGGGGAGAGAAGGAGGGAGGGGAGGGAGGGAGAGAGAGAGAGAGAAGTCAAGTGGGGGGTGGGGGTGGGGGGAGGGGTACAAAAAACAGACAGAAACGGACAGAGACAGAAAAGATATCCGAAGAGAGAGAATGGAATGGGCTGAGATACAAAGAGAGACAGAGACAATGAGAGAAACACACACACACACACACACACACACACACACACACACACACACACACACCACCACCACCACCACCACCACCACAAAATGTCTGGCAGTACCAACGAACACACACCAGCTGCAGCCAGTGGCCACGACTGACTGCCAATTAACCTAATCCTGAAAGCCTAGCCTGACCCTCCCACTCCCAGCACAGACCACGGGGTCTGGAGTTCAAACACACGGGGGACGTTCAGCTGCTTTATCACTGGCAGCAAGTAACAAGAGGATCAAATCCAGCTCCAAAACCTAGTCACAGGCTACACACGCACCCACCTCACAGCGCCAATGCGTACGCATACACAAATGCATGCGCGCGCTCGCTCTCGCGCACACACACACACACACACACACACACACACGCATGCACACACACGCACGCACGCACACACACACACACACACACACACACACACACTACACAGCAGTAACATTATACAAATGTCCGTCGGCCAATGGTCAACAGCTACAGCCGCCATACTATAGATACTATAGTGGCCACGGGTTAGCCTACCAGATAAGAGTCAATCAAGGCCCTGAAAAACCAGCAAATTCCTTCCCTCCACACAATAGTTGTGTGGCGCCACAACCTAGACGGTGGCAACAGCCTTTACAATCCCTTTGTCAAAACCAGTTCCTTCCAGCTTTCACTTAGGCGACCGTTCTCTGTGTGTGTGTGTGTGTGTGTGTGTGTGTGTCTGTGTGTGTGTGTAACAGATACGAGGAAGTCGTGAATTTAGGGTTTGGCTAGATTAAAGTGTGACATCAACACCGACCAAAGTTGATATCTGTTGGATTTCTGCGGGATTTTTTTTTTTTTAACCTTGCGAGGGGGGGGGGGGGGGGGGGGGGGGGGGGGGTCAAGAAACAAGCTCCTCTCCCTTTTTTTTTCTTTCACGGGGGGGGGGGGGGGGGGGGGGGGGGTAGGTAGGGGCGCTCAATTGCATGCAGGTCAAGACGCACCACTTTTGTTTTCTCCCCTCATCTCTCCTTCCCGCGTGCTACACATGCCTTCTTCATCAGGGGAAAAAAAAAATTATACACTCTCTCTCTCTCTCCCACATTTTTCTTTCTTGTATTTTTTCCCCCCCCCCCCCCCCCCCCCCCCCCCCCCCCTTTTTTTTTTTTCTTCTTTTATCTTCCATCTTCTGGAACATATGCAGACTTCCCACACAGTAACGTTCGCATATTTTCGACGAAAGATAGTTCCGTCACACGCTTACCAGTGTCTGAGTTTATTTTTGTTCTGGTGTCTTTGCATTTTTCTTTACCAGTGTTTACAAAATGTTTTTTTTCTTTTTGTCGATTTGTTGGTTTTAGTGTGTATGTGTAACGAGGGTTCATGTGTCTTTGTTGTTGTTGTTGTTGTTATTGTTGTTGTTGATTGATTGTTCAGTGCATATATTACATTAGTAGTTTTTTTTTTCGTGTGTGTGTGTGTGTGTGTGTGTGTGTGTGTGTGTATGTGTGTGTGTGTGTGTGTGTGTGTGTGTGTGTGTGTGTGTGTGTCTCTTTTTCTCTTTTATACTGGTGTATACTGTTTGTTAAATACGACTGCTTATAGATGTTTCGGAGTCTGTATGCTGAAGTGTATGTAAGCTAGATGAACATTTAACATGCTTTTGGATTAGTGTCCATAGTATGCTTCCTTATTCATGAGTAAAATGTGATCACACCAGTACACCATACACACACACACACACACACACACACACACACACACACACACGCACGCACGCACGCACACACACACACACACACACACACACACACACACACACACAAGAGCAAATGAAATAAAACAAGATGATTAAAAAAAAATGGGGTATAAAAGATGTGTAACGAGGGTTCATGTGTCTTTGTGTGTTGTTGTTGTTGTTGTTGTTGTTGATGATTGATTAGGGTGAAGATCAGCTTTGTTACCCTGCGGACAGATAAACTAAAGAACACATATCGTTACACCTGACCACAGTTTTTTATTTTTTTTTTTTAAAGTCCCCAGTGGCATCAATATCAAAAGACCGTTAACAACGAACTTCAGACCCTGCTGACGACACCCAAGGAAAGGCTGATGCCATGCACCTTCTTGGACGGGTGTGGGTCCTTACGCCAACAGCTGACCGTAAGCTAACAGTAACGCACACTGCCTGGAGGGTGCAGCCTTCTCAATTCTTTCCCGCCACAGCCGCTCGCATGGCACGTACGTGTCATCCGTCAGTGAGCAAGTTCCAGCTAGCGCGTGCCTTCAGCGAAATTCCCTCGCTGGGGAAGATGCTGTTTACCGCGCTTGTATTAGCGGCATGCGGGCTCTCTCTTGGGATAGTGCGGACAAAGCCAATGGCCCGGTTCTCTTTGAAGGCGCCTAAGTGCAGACGATACTATGGTATGCATTCACCCATCAGGTGAGGGAGGGTGCATTACTGTGTTTTATTACTCAAATCGCATCTCCTTCTTAAAACAGCCTTTCTTTTCGGAACGACTCCGGACTCAGCGCATTCATTATAATACACATCTTTGTCATTAATCGACAAAAAAAATGCCGAAAAATAAAGGGTAAATGCTCTGAGCGGGACTGCTGTAAGGATACGGTGCCGCTGTTAGCGTAGGGGGCCCACAGACGGGTATGGCCTTGACCCCCAACACGTGCCGCGCGGCTTTTCCCGCCATTTCGGGCTCAGATTCAACGTGTCAGAGACGCACAAGCATCGACGAAGAGACAGAGCGTCACTTGCGTCGATCGGGGGAAAAAACACACGCACTTAAACGTTGGTTCTTTTTTCCCCCCCCCCCCCCCCCCCCCCCCTTTCCTTCCCTTTCTCCGTCGCCTCTCTTCTTCACGCGCGCGTGCATATTCTCTCTCTCTCTCTCTCTCTCTCTCTCTCTCTGTGTGTGTGTGTGTGTGTGTGTGTGTGTGTGTGTGTGTGTGTGTGAACTATACGCAAATTATCGCGCGCGCACACACCACACACACACACACACACACACACACACACACACACACACACATATGCACACAAATATGCACACACAGGGAGGAAGGGAGGGGGAGAGACAGACAGACAGAGACAGAAACAAAGCAGAAAAAGAGAAAACAGAAAAGTGGGCCGATACAAAACAAAGTTTGTCCTATTCAGAAGTCTAGGCACGATTTATTAGCGATTTTATGACAGGACGGTGGGGAAAACGGAGGGCAACCAAAAGATCATAATACAGAGCAGGTGTCTCTGAAGACGGAATTCATGAAACACACAGAAGACCTGCTGCTGCCCTGTGACCCGTAGGGACCATGCAGCGCCTGGTCCCATCATTTCCAGCCTCAGACACAAAGTGTCAAGGACTTCGTTTTGGGTTGGGGGGGAAACCAATAATAATAAGATGCCTTACCAGATGAGTCTACCGAATACCTGTCAGATAAAAACAAAACAGAATTAGAATTTCTGAGAGAGGAGAGAGAGAGAGAGAGAGAGAGAGAGAGAGAGAGACAGAGACGAGAGAGAGAGACAGACAGAGAGACAGAGAGAGAGATATAAGATGCGAACGAGAATATTTGAATAGTTGGTATTAGAGTTCTTATTCAAATGACACGCAGATTTTCTTTTTTTTTTTTTTTTGGGGGGGGGGGGGGGGGGGGGGGGGGGCCGTGGAGGGGATATTTTTGTTGTCTTCGTTTTATGTGATCTTTGTAACTGTTTGAAATGAAACAAAAGAGCTCTTTTCACACAAAAAAAGAAAAAAAAGAGCGAATGGGAGACGAGGCTAACGAATACCTGTCAGACCAAAAACAAACTGGAGAATTAGAATTTCTGAGAGAGAGAGAGAGAGAGAGAGAGAGAGAGAGAGAGAGAGAGGAGAGGGGAGAGAGAGAGAGTGAGAGAGAGAGAGAGAGACGAGTTAGAAAGAAAAGAATGAGAAGGAAGTCCTCTCTGAGAGAGAGAGAGAGAGAGAGAGAGAGAGAGAGAGAGAGAGAGAGAGAGAGCGGACAGGAAAAGATAAAGAGAAAAAAGTCTATTCAAAGAAACTCAAGACTCAAATATTTCATTTACAAAAGCCATAGCCCCTCAGAATAGGGATATACATTATACATCGTATCGCAAATTCGTATTCTTTATATTATACATATTTCGCTTCCTGAACGCTTTCTATGAATAAATAGCTGCTGTTTAACCGTGTTTTCATCTGATGATTCTATTCCAAGAGAGAGAGAGAGGGAGACTTAAGTTTCTTCCCAAGGCAATTTCTTAGTCGCTTTGTTTAAAGCAAAAACTCGCCATACCTCAACGAGATAACGATACAGAAAGCATGTCGCCGTGTCAGCGTTTCTCTACGTTGTCCTGTTTCTGCTCCACCTCATGGAGGCTCTATGTTCCACTGGGCCAATGTTCCACCCGTTCTAACCAATGGAGGCTCTATGTTCCACTGGGCCAAATGTTCCACCCGTTCTAACCAATGGTGGCTCTACGTTCCACTGGGCCAATGTTCCACCCCGTTCTAACCAATGGAGGCTCTATGTTCTTGTCAAGCTGCTGATTCACGCATAAATATTTGCACATGCATGCATGAATACAGCCAATACTCCATTACACAACAGTCATCCAACTCCACACACATCACAAGGCGCTAAACACCAGGTTTTAAAAGTTCATTTCCCCCCAGTATCTCCTCTTCTCACATTTTCAAACACAGCACTGGTGGGGTTTATTATTCCGTCCGTTCACAGGTAATATTTCACTTTACATTTCTCCTGGGGTCCGTTCATCACAAATATCGGTACCTTCATTCCTTTTCATTCAATCACGAACGTCTATGGTGGACATCATACATGTTTCCACTACCCTTTTCGCTTGGTTTCTGCAGAGCATAACTCTATGGCGAACTCGACTTCGCCTCTGCACCTTTGGACAGCATACCCACTATCTCTGGCTGTCTCTGGCTGTTCCTTCCGACATCTTTCTGGCAGGGGGGTATGGCTCCCGTAGCTCACCCGACTCTCCCTCCAGTCACAGCCTCGTCTATTTCGCTACTGCTACCATAACGGCGTAGTCTTGTCTGAATCATTCCCTCAAATTCAAAATACATGCGTAAGCATGTTACAGACTCATGTCTGTTTTAATTGGGCCTGACAGTCGGCGGCCTCTTTTCCATTCAATCAGCGCTGTTGCTCGAATCTCTCTCCACATCACTTCCAGTGTGTTTAGCTTTTTACCCAATTTTTCTTAACACAGCTCACATTCAAAACAAAAGAAGTGACCTGCCCTTTAAGAACGACAATCCTACGCCGTTTCCTTTTCACACATTTAACTCCCTTCACTCGCGCTTAACCTTTCAATACACAGGCGCTTAAAACTTTTCTTTCCATGTGCCTGACACCCCCCTTCCCGGGGACAAGATTTATCCTACAGGAGAAATCTTGCAGGAAGTTATGCTCCAAGAAATCCAACAAAAAGATCTATGTACATGAAACACCTCAATCCTTTACATTGAAGGAATCATACAAAGGAACATCATAGGTCATCAATACATTGTCAAAATAGAAGCCATGAACCAAGTCATCCAAATGAGTAGTTGTAAAAATTACTAACACCCATCAGAAGCCAAAATGAAACCTGCCATATGACATTCATATTACCACCAAGAATGACCAAAACTAAGACCATGCCAAAACCACTGCAATAGTCAATTCTTTGTTGCACTCCACACAAAAAATACATGTTACATTCACCCATGAATCCAAACATCACACCATTAAAGATATCCATCATAATAGATTGTCTTATACAATGGCATGACAATACAAAATCTGCCAAGACTCATGATACAATGTCAAAATAAGACAGTAGCAAAACCCACAAATTGCCACAGTGCAAATGCAAAATGAACTATAGCACCATAAGAACATCTGCCATGGACTCCATATAAAATTCCTCAAATTATTCCAAGCACACAAAGCAAAATCCTTTACATTTAAAAAAAAAAAAAACACCAATGCCAGAAAAAACACAATCCATCCAAAAATTGAACAATACTCTTTCAATGTCTTATACAAAATATGTTGCATCTCTTATTCTTACACAAAACAGGTAACAGCATCCTGAAAAATGTATCAATAGAATAAGAAAAAGACAACAGTACAGTAAACTATTTTTCTCACATAATGTTCTTGAGAAAAATACAAAACCATACAGCAAAACACAAACAGATTTCACTGACGTGACAGCAAGTCCGCAAAAGTATTTGAACTTCCAGCGATAGGCTGCACTGAAAATTTGTATTCCTGAATACTGAGAGCCCAACGCAAAAGTCTGTTGTTTTTTAGTCTTTGACGCTTGTAAAAATGTAAGTGGACGATGATCCGTCTGGAGGACAAAAGTTCTCCCTGTCAGAAATCTGGAAAACTTTTCCAGTCCCCAAACCAAAGCCAAACACTCTCGCTCAATCGTGGAATACTTCTCCTGTGCCTGCGAAAACTTTTTACTGGCAAACTGCACAGGATGAAGAACTCCTGCCTTGTCCTGCAAAAGACAAGCACCCATGCCTTTGCTACTAGCATCTGTGCGTAGAATGAACTCCTCAGAGAGGTTAGGTAGTAACAGAACAGGGAAACCATTCAGTATCCTCTGTACTTCATCCAAACTCTCCTGACATTCCTCAGACCAAAGTACCTGACGACACTTATGTCCCTTTGTCAAATCTGTGAGAGGGGCAGTGATAGCAGCGAAATGAGGAACATAGCGACGATAGTACGACAAGAGTCCCAGCAAAGAACGAACCTGCTTTTTTGTTTTAGGACGATCAATAGCAAGAATCTTCTCAACCTTCTTTGCCTCAGGCCGAATATGACCAACAGAAATCATGTGACCTAAAAACTCAAGCTCTTGATATCCTGCCTGCACCTTTGAAGGTCTAGCTGTCAAGCCAAACAATCTCAGACGACTTAACAATAACCTCAAGGAACTGAGAAGTTGCTGCCAGGACTTAGCCGCCAAAAGAATGTCATCAAAAAAACTGACTGCGGAAAACTCATGCAGCTTCAGCTTACGCATCATCCGAGCAAAAGTCGCCGGAGCATTCTGTAACCCAAAAGGCATGCGAGTCCATTGAAATAGACCAAAAGGAGTCTGAAAAGCAGTCTTAGGCTTATCCTCTGCAACATCGGAATCTGCCAGTAACCTTTTGCTAGATCCACTTTCACAAAGTACCGACCATGAGAAGTTGACAAAGCAAATCTTCAAATCTGGAATCGGTTCAGAATAAAAAACCGTAACCTTGTTCAGAGCCCGATAATCTATACAAAAACGAACAGAACCATCCGGTTTTCCTACGAGGACAACTGGAGAACTGTATGGGGAAGAAGATGCTTCAATAACACCTAAGCGTAGCATGACATCAATCTCCCTCTGAACAATTTCCCTTTTAGCAAAAAGTAATGGGTAGGTTTGATTCTTACAGGTACATCTGTAGTCACATGTATTGAATGAGGTTCAACCTGATCAGCCTTACCAGGAGTATCTGTAAGTACATCACTGAACTCTTCCAGTACAGCTAACAACTGTGTCCGCTTAGTATCAGACAAATCAGGATTCACCTTGACATCATGAAAAGTCTCACCTTTGACTGACAAAGTGGGTAAGGTAACACAATCACCTTCCGTATCCTGCACAACACCAATGCAGCAGGACTGAACAGAAGACACACTCGACTGGAGTGTCACAGGAATAACACCTTTCCCTGTACGTACCCTATCTGTACCCTGACTAGGCACAACACAGTCTACAGGTAGAAAATCAGAAACACAAGATCCTGACACAATACCTGATGAAATAGAATGATCCACACTGACATTGATTGCAACATTTGTCCTGTCCACATACAACTTGAGCATGTTAATGTGGAAAACCTTGCTCTTGCCATGCATATCAATGCGGTAGGTAGTTGACTGGAGAACATTTCTCTTGAACCATAAAAGGACCTTTCCAGGCAACTTTAAGCTTATTCTGTTCATCACTCAGTAGAACAAGAACTTTGTCACCAACCTTCAGAGTACGAAAAGAACTTTTCCTGTCAGCGTAAGTCTTGTAAGTATGTGTTGAGTGTCCGCTGTCTGTTGCGCTTGCGCACAACTGTCAAGTATCCTGTTGTGAAGGTCATGTACATACTGATATACATTTCTGTCCTCAGAAGAAACAGGAAAACCTGACCATCTATCCGCTAAGATAGAAAGTGGACCACGAGGAGAATGTCCAAAAAGGAGTTCAAATGGGGAAAACCCCAAAGTGGCATTCGGCAACTCCCGATAAGCAAAGAGTACTGCAGGAATGTACCTATCCCAATCCTTGGACGGTCACGACAGACTTTCCTCAACATCGTCTTTAAAGTCCCGTTAAACCGCTCTACCATCCCGTTGGACTGCGGATGATAGGGAGTGGTAGTGACAGAGGAAATGGATAGAAGACGGTAAATCTCCTTCATCAGATCAGACACAAAACTGAGTCCCACAATCAGTGAGTATCTCAGATGGTAAACCAAACCTCGAAAATATTGTCAACAAAGCCTCAGCCACACTCACAGTATCTATGTGCTTCAGTGGAACAGCCTCCGGAAATCGAGTAGCTGTGTCCACAAGAGTCAATACATACCTGTGTCCTGAAGACGAAACCTCGAAAGGGCCAACAAGATCCATAGCCACTTTCTCAAACGGAACAGAGAGACCAATGGCATCTTATGCAAAGGCGCACATGGTACTCTGTTACGGGAAACGGTTTCTCTGACAAACATCACAAGACCGACAATAGTCTGTGACAGAACGAGAAACTCCAGGCCAAAAGAACGAAACAAGAACACGCTGAAGCGTGCGCTTGACACCACAGTGACCAGCGAAAATCGCATCATGCGCAGTATGAAGAACAACTGTACGCAAATCCTTCGGAACCACAACCTGACGTACAACCTCACCTTTATCAGGAAAAAAAAAACGACACAAAACACCATTAACCAACTTGTAGGTAGGATTAGTCAGTGGGGAAGGTAAATCAGTGACAACTGAAGAGTACAGGTGTGTCAAAGTACTGTCCTTACTTTGCATAGTAGCCAGTTCTGTCGGAGTGACATCAAAAATGGTCAAGTCCGGTACAGGTAATGGTACTAGTGGCTGTTTTGTCCTTAAGTACTTGTTGCCTAGTACTAACACCACAAGGAATGAAAGAACCACCAGTCCCTGAACTGACTGAAGCAACTCCAGGCAAGTTACCCAGGACAAGTCTGTGACTGGATTATCAATCACACAAGCCTTGACCTGTCCTTCAAAATAAGGAGTACTGACCTGAACAACCGCTAGTGGAAAAACCTCAATCTTACCACCGAACGATCGACACTGCTGCTGCTCACCAGTGAACTGGTCTGGCAATACAAATGAGCGGCGTACACCCGCTGTAGTACAACCTGTGTCCCTGAGAATAGAAGCATGGAAACCATTGACTGTCCCTGACTCAACTAACAAACCCTCAGTATTTGTATGAGACACCATAGTATGTGCAGGTTTACTCTCTGTTTGGGTAGGGTTATTAGTATTGATACTAACTCCTGCAGATTCATCTGGGTACGGACAATCACGGACCAAATGAAACGTGCAATGACACCGGTAACACCCACCTCTGAGAGGTTAGTGTTGTTACCTTGACCACGACCACGACCACGTCCGCGCGGTAACCGTGAACGGTACTGACGATGACCGCCTCTTCCACGGTTAGCACCGTCGCCCGTCTGAGCAGCCTGCTGTCCTGTAAAGGAAGCAGTCTGGTCAGCACGGTACTGAAAATTTTGCGAACCTTGAGCACCTCGGTAAGTGCCTCGACCGCGATAAGGACGTGCGTTCGAAGATCCTCGACCTGCATTCGGATTTTGGTACGAAGGGAAATGGGTTGACACATTTGTCTCAAAGACCGAGTCAGAAGCCTTTCGACTAAAAGTCTTATCCGGATGCGCTGTTTTGTATTGTTCAGCAAGTGCGCACATTTCTTCGGCACTGGCTACCGAACGCTCTTTCAGAAAGACAGCCAAATCTTTCGAAACGCTGTGCAAAATCTGTTCTCGTAGCAACAGATCGCGAAGTGGTTCAAAGTCTTTCTGAATCTTCGAAAGCTCTATCCAGCGATCCAAAAAGTGCGCAACCCTAATCAGGTAGGCGGAAAATGATTCTCCCTTTTCCGGTCTGACCGCACGAAACTTTTCCCGAAAACCGTCTGCGGTGCACTGGTACCGTTTCAGTAGTTCACTCTTGAGATCGTCCCAAGACAAAGTGTCCTTAGCGGCCAAAGAGTGGTACAACGTGAGCGCACTACCTTTAAATAAAGGCGCGACATATAATACCCATTTGTCCTTGGGCCATTCGCACGTAGTCGCATGATTTTCAAATCGGTAGAGGAATGCGTCTATCTCATCTTTTGACTCATCAAAGACCGGAAGTTTTGGTATATATGGCGTCCGTCCGGAAAACGGTTTGGAATCACTGGCACCCTGCTGGTTAGTACCATCACTCACACCAGACGCTGACACTTTCGCTAACTCTAGTTCAATTTTCTTCCTTTGAAGTTCTAAATCCATAGCTTTCATATCCTTTTCATGTTGTCTCTCTCTTTCTCTTTTTCCTGTCTCTCTTTCTCTTTTTTCCGCTTCTCTCTCTCTTTCTCTCTGCCTCTCTTTCTCTTTTTCCTGTCTCTCTTTTTCTTTTTTTTCAGTGTCCCTTTCCTTCTCCCTCTCTCTTTCTCTCGCACGCTCTGCGCGATCATTACACTGCTTAACATAGTCCACTAAGTCAGCACCATCAAGACCTAGCGTCTTACCCTGAGACAGGTAAACGTCGAATTCAGACATTTTGATGAAATATTTTTCAAAACAAACAAACAAACATACAACGATGATATTAAAGCTTTCCGATTAAAATTTCTCACACTCACCACATTCACTCACAACATTTATAATAAATACTATGAACTAATGAAGTACACTAAACGCAGAGAAAACCGTCAAATTGAAAAATGACCCACTCGGTAGAAACCAATAAATACAAACAATCAATCAATCAGTCAGCATCAAGTAATACATTAAAATAAATCAATAATAAACACCAGATAACAATCAAGATAAACAAATCAATAATCAATCACCGCCCGCATTCATTCAATACTTGCAGTTCTTTAATCGGACAACCACAACTGAAAAGATAAACCATCCACTGGCATCTAATCACGTGGTATTGGAGCGCGAGGGAGAAAACTGAACTCAAACCATAGAAAGTGAAAGAAAACTCAAAATCTACGGAAGGCACTTGTATCCTTCTCCAACGCCATGTCCCTTCGCTACAGACAAGCGAAAAGGTTGGAGCTAGGCAGCCTATGGGATAGGGGACAAAAAACAAAAACAAAATTCCTTACCAGAGTCAGAAATAAAGTCAAAGAAGATCACTCACCCACCAAAACCTTTCACACACAAAAAAAAAACAACTTTAAAACATGATCAATAAAAACATGAAAACACAGCAAACATCTAAAAGGGGGAAAGAATACACTCACTAATCAAAGACCCTACTTAAGATATGAGGATGAGTAAAGTACAAACTAGAGAGGTGCTTATGGTAAAGAGTAACTAGAGAGAATGAAGTTAGAAAACGGCAAAAGTAGACAGAGTGGAAAAACCAGAATAGTAAGAGAAAGTAAGACAGGAAATAGAAAACCCTCTGGACAACCCTATTGGTTATGCCCACCCGTAAAACTGGGCGACGGGGATACACACTCAACTACTATAGAAAAAGAACAAAGATCCACTACAAATTACCTAGAGGAACTTTTGAGAGGGGGGGGGGGGGGGGGGGGGGGGGGGGGGGGGGGGGGGGGGGGGGGTATGAACTGTTCACAGAATAAGTGGGGAGAAACCAAAACAAAATTAAATCATCAGTAAAAGTAAAAAAGGGGTTTAAAACAAAATAATACCCAAAATATTCAAAATTTTAAAGTGGGGTTTTTATAAGTTTAAATAATGTGATCCAAATAAGAGTAAGTATATAATGAGGGCTGGTCACCTAAAAGTACCAATAGTAAACAAATCCAAAATAAACAATATTATTTGAATATAAGTAGTAAGTAAAGAAAAAGAGTAATAAAAGGATATAATTCAACCCTCTCAATAATAGAACAATAGAATAATAACAAAGCAATGGAAGGGGATCAAGAAGGGGTTTAGATCAAAATCTTTACAAGATATAATACAAAAGACAAAGAGATAATTAAAGTACCAAATTTATCCAATAAAGTAATAAACTATGGGACTTTACATAATAATCATTTCAATACAGAAACACACAAAGAGGGGTGTTAATGGAAATCAATCAAGTGTTCCCACACTAATACATAGGCAGTTCAAAACTTTTTTTTTTTCAGAATGGGGTGGGAACTCATTCAACCAAGGGGAGGGTAGTTCAAAATCGGGGTCACCACTTGTCAAGGCTGCTGATTCACGCATAAATATTTGCACATGCATGCATGAATACAGCCAATACTCCATTACACAACAGTCATCCAACTCCACACACATCACAAGGCGCTAAACACCAGGGTTTTAAAAGTTCATTTCCCCCCAGTATCTCCTCTTCTCCCATTTTCAAACACAGCACTGGTGGGGTTTATTATTCCGTCCGTTCACAGGTAATATTTCACTTTACATTTCTCCTGGGGTCCGTTCATCACAAATATCGGTACCTTCATTCCTTTTCATTCAATCACGAACGTCTATGGTGGACATCATACATGTTTCCACCTACCCTTTTCGCTTGGTTTCTGCAGAGCATAACTCTATGGCGAACTCGACTTCGCCTCTGCACCTTGGACAGCATACCCACTATCTCTGGCTGTCTCTCTGGCTGTTCCTTCCGACATCTTTCTGGCTGGGGGGGTATGGCTCCCGTAGCTCACCCGACTCTCCCTCCAGTCACAGCCTCGTCTATTTCGCTACTGCTACCATAACGGCGTAGTCTTGTCTGAATCATTCCCTCAAATTCAAAATACATGCGTAAGCATGTTACAGACTCATGTCTGTTTTAATTGGGCCTGACAGTCGGCGGCCTCTTTTCCATTCAATCAGCGCTGTTGCTCGAATCTCTCTCCACATCACTTCCAGTGTGTTTAGCTTTTTACCCAATTTTTCTTACACAGCTCACATTCAAAACAAAAGAAGTGACCTGCCCTTTAAGAACGACAATCCTACGCCGTTTCCTTTTCACACATTTAACTCCCTTCACTCGCGCTTAACCTTTCAATACACAGGCGCTTAAAACTTTTCTTTCCATGTGCCTGACAGTTCTACTGGGCCAATGTTCCACCCGTTCTAACCAATGGAGGCTCTATGTTCCACTGGGCCAATGTTCCACCCGTTCTAACCAATGGAGGCTCTATGTTCTACTGGGCCAATGTTCCACCCGTTCTAACCAATGGAGGCTCTATGTTCCACTGGGCCAAATGTTCCACCCGTTCTAACCAATGGTGGCTCTACGTTTCCACTGGGCCAATGTTCCACCGTTCTAACCAATGGAGGCTCTCTACGTTCCACTGGGCCAATGTTCCACCCGTTCTAACCAATGGAGGCTCTACGTTCCACTGGGCCAATGTTCCACCCGTTCTAACCAATGAAGGCTCTACGTTCCACCACAATGTCTATATATTCCGTGCTCGCCCCCCCCCCCCCCCCCCCCCCCCCCCCCCCCCCCCCCAATAACGGCTTCACGTTCCGCTTGCTCCATCCGGTGAAACTTCTCCATTCCACTGTGTCCCTATTCCCCTGCTCCATCAGGAGGTCTGTGTGTCGCTGCATCTGTATTCCGCTTTCTCCGCCCACTGGAGGAGGCCCTGTATTCCACCACGTCCACCTTTCACCTGCTTCATAAAATGAAGGCTCGGCATTAAGTCACCACCACTCAACCCACTCTTCACACAGAATAAAGACTCTGAATTTCATCACGTCCACAATCCACTTTCTCTATATTCCACGTGTATTGTACTCCACCCTCCCCACCACACGGAGACTCTGTCTATACTCCAAATCGATAATCCACCCGATTCTTCAAAACAGAGCTCCGTATTCCACCACCACGTGTACATCCCGCTCGCTCTGCCAAACGCCTGGCGATTCTGTATCTCCACATTGTCTGTATTCCGTTCTCCACTACAGGAATGCTCTGTATAAGATCACGTCCACATTTCGCCGGAGACTTCATACTGCGTACGTTTATTCTAGCCTCTTCCCGTGTATGGAGGTTCTCTATTACACCACGTTTACATCCGAACTGTTTTTCGGAATGTCCACTTTAATGTCGGATTATGCCCATCCCTGCCCCGGAAAACACTCCCCTACCCCCCCCCCCCCCCCCCCCCCCCCCTCCCTTCCCCACTAGGACCCAATAGCGATGGGAATTTCATGCTGAAAGTTTCTCAGTTCCGTGTCTCATCCCACTGTAGAAAAAAAAAAATTCCTTTCCTAATTACGATTCCGCGCAGTATGATCCGGAATTCTGTGCCTCCGATGCCGGAGCTCTGTGCCAAGAAAAGCAGAATTGTTTCTGCATCGAACCCGAGCGGAACGACACGCAGTTCCTTATCTGACATCCAGCTGCTTACGTTCCGCAATGCCCTAACCTTCCGTACTACAGGTTCTCACTTCCATACCACTGCGCACCAGGAATCCCGAACAAAATGTAGCTGATTTCTGTAGCACACTTGACGGAATTCCGTACCACATGTAGCCGGAATCCGTACCGAAAGTATTAGTCTGAAGATTTTTGTGCCATTTCCGTTGTTGGAATTCTGTGTCATCTCTGAGCGTGACTTCACTGTCCGGTTATGACACACAAAAGCACGCACACGTACTACACTCACATGAGAGAGAGAGAGAGAGAGAGAGAGAGAGAGAGAGAGAGAGAGAGAGAGAGAGACAGACAGACAGACAGACAGACAGACAGACAGACAGAGGCAGAGGCAGAGAGACACAGAGTGGAGAGACAGAGAGAGAGACAGAGACAGACAGACAGACAGACAGACAGACAGACAGACTACAGAGAAAGAAGAGAGAGAGAGAGAGAGAGAGAGAGAGAGAGAGAGAGAAGAAGAAGAAGAAGAAGAAGAAGAAGAAGAAGAAGAGGCCCCGACAACGAAAGAGAGAGAGAGGGGGAACAGGGAGCAGGAAGAAGAAAGGAGAGGCGGAGGAATGAATCCTATATGTGGTGGAGCACAGTCTCTCCATGACTGTGTTTCCAGACAAGCAGAAAAAAAGCCAGTCGAGAGAGAAACACTGAAACTCATTTCGATTCAAAGGCCGTGTGAACATTCTGAGGTTGTTGCGTGAGTATAACAGCCATTATGGCTCAGTTCTCCAACCAATATTACATGTAAGCCGTGTTACTATTTTGCAATATTACATGTCAGCCGTGTTACTATTTTGCAATATTACATGTCAGCCGTGTTACTATTTTGCGATTTTTTTTTTTTTTAATAAGAAATAACATTTGGGCAGACACTGGTTTGCTTTACACTCACTGCAATTAACAGATGATATACACTGTCATACCAAAGCAAATTAATGTTTTTTTTCCCCCTAACATCTATGAAATAAAGAAAAAAAAAAGCTTTGATTGTAAACAGTATATATTTCTGTGACGAATCCCATCGCCTAACTGCGAGAAATGTTGAAGCTATGGGACACAAATGCTTTCAAGGGATAAAATATACGGATTAAAATATGTGGCGCTTACTTCTGAATGTCATATTTGAGTAGGTAGTAGTAACACCCCGGAGATCACGTGGCCGATGTTGGAGGCCAGTCTCTCTCTCTCTCTCTCTCTCACACACACACACACACACACACACCAGCCTTCTCAAGACCCGAAAGTCGGCCGTAAAAAAAAGTACAAGTCGACTGTCAGGTTGGACACCCGATCTCATCTGATACGACTCTAGCTTAAGCGTTTACATATGAACTATATTTCCTTAGACACAGGCAGCAAGTCCCTTTGCCCTACACTGGCATGTAATCTGACGCCAAGACTGCCAACGAGAACGGACAAAAAACGCATAATATTCTTATCCGCCAGGGTCTACAGCCTTACACCGTCTAAACTGCTCTTCTAGGCGAGCACGCCTCTGTGGCCACACACCACAATTAGGATTTTGCACTAAAAACACAATATAATCCATATAACCGTTTTGAGGCCTACCACAAGTTTGTGCCTGCATTTAATATTAAACTGATGATTGATAAAAAGAACAACTCCCCACCAATCAGTCTCCCCCCCCCCCCCCCCCCCCCCCCCCCGCCCCTTTTTTTTTTTTTGAGTGGGGGGGGGGGGGGGGGGGGGGGGGTAAGGTAGGGGAGGGGGCGAAGGGGCCACCGATGAAATCACATACAATCTTTGAATACATGACCTTTCCTGTAGCTGACGTCACATTTCAGGCCTTTGCACTCACCCGTGATCTTATCTTTGCGCCTGCTGGAAACCTCCAACTAGTCCTAATCTGTCTGCTTGGAACAGCCTGGCTTGTACCTTGAGGGCCATATGAAAGAAAATGAGGAGACAACAAAAATTCTCAAAACAATCTAACTACGCCAGTCTATAAATACTCGATTCCTTAAGCAAGGCCTTGGCGCATGAATATTTGGTGTGCAGCCTGTAGGTTGCCTGTCATTATCGCCCTTTGTCCTTCCCCACCTAAACCCGTAAAAGGAGAAGAGAAAGTATTAGAAAGCGGTGGCGGGTGAAAGTTGGAATGGGCGAGACAGAGGCACAGAGTGAGGAGGAAGAAACATGGGGGAGTTGGGAAGACAGAGGCACAGAGTGGGGAGGAAGGAACATCAGGGAGTTGGGAAGACAGAGGCACAGAGGAACATCAGGGAGTTGGGAAGACAGAGGCACAGAGTGGGGAGGAAGGAACATCAGGGAGTTGGGAAGACAGAGGCACAGAGTGGGGAGGAAGGAACATCAGGGAGTTGGGAAGACAGAGGCACAGAGTGTGGGGAGGAAGGAACATCGGGGAAAAGGGCAGACGCGGAGGGGTGGTAATGGTGGGGTGGTCTGAGGGTAAATATGAGGTGAGGGTGCACAGACAAGGGAAAAGTGGAGAGTCAGGCACCAGGACACCAGACAGAGAACCATAGGACAATTGGTAAGGTAAGGTAGTGCTGCTTACAGCCAAGCCGACCACAAAGGGCCGTATCAGGGCTCTCATCGCGCTGAAGTCACTCACAAGTCATTTACAAAAAATAACGAAAAAAAAAAAACCCCACTCTCATTCACACAACCTTTTAAAATGCACCTTCTAAAAAACACACCGGACATGACCTTAAACATCTTTCTTCCGTAAAATCTTACATCACATGAAAAACGTTTCATCTCTTTCAGATGTTCAGAGATCATAATCAGGTGGCGCAGGCACACATACTGAACAGCGTGAGACAGACAGATACTAAGGCGACGGTGAGATATGTGGGGGGCATAGAAACAGACACACAGAACCCAAAGAATAAAACAGACATGCAGACATATAGCAAGAAAAGACAATCTGCAGACAGAGTAACAGGTACCAGAGACAATCACATTCTCTATGGTATCACAGAAAATAAAGACAGTCTGTAGACAGAGTAACAGGCACCGGAGACAATCACATTCTCTATGGCATCACAGAAAGAAAGACAATCTGCAGACAGAGTAACAGGTACCGGAGACAATCACATTCTCTATGGCATCACAGAAAAAAAAAGACAATCTGTAGACAAACAGGTACCGGAGACAATCACATTCTCTATGGCATCACAGAAAAAAAAAGACAATCTGTAGACAGAGTAACAGGCACCGGAGACAATCACGTTCTCTATGGCATCACAGAAAAAAAAGACAATCTGTAGACAGAGTAACAGGTACCGGAGACAATCACATTCTCTATGGCATCACAGAAAAAAAAGACAACCTGTAGACAGAGTAACAGGCACCGGAAACAATCACATTCTCTATGGTATTACTGAAATAAAGACAGTCTGTAGACAGAGTAACAGGCACCGGAGACAATCACATTCTCTATGGCATCACAGAAAAAAAGACAATCAGCAGACAGAGTAACAGGCACCGGAGACAATCACATTCTCTATGGTATTACTGAAATAAACGGGTCACGGACACAGGAGACTCCACGCTAGCGCTGGCCAGTGACCGGAAAATGGGTCTGATCTCAACAGCACCCACCACCACTCATCCCCTCGAACAGGCAGAGACAGAGATAGGATCAGGACCTCCGAGCTACCA
This sequence comes from Conus betulinus, assembly GCA_016801955.1. Taxonomy (NCBI): domain Eukaryota; kingdom Metazoa; phylum Mollusca; class Gastropoda; order Neogastropoda; family Conidae; genus Conus; species Conus betulinus. The sequence goes on from JADBJO010006921.1 coordinate 69,894, forward strand.
TTAGTTCAAATGGGGCAGGGAATCAACACGCTTCACTGGCATCCGAAGATTCTTCAAAACCCGAAAACCCGGCTGACAGCAAGATCACTGGGGGGTGGGGAGGGGGGGGGGTGAGTGAGTGAGAGAGACAGAGACAGAGACAGACAGAAGACAGAGGGAGAGGTAAACAGAGGGGACAGAGAGGGGGGGGGGGGGGGGGGGGGGGGGAGACAGACAGGCAGGCAAACAGAGACACAGACAGGCAGACAGACAGAGACAGACAGACAGAGAAAGACAGACACGCACACACGTGTGTGTGCGCGCGCACGAGCTGAATGATATGATCTGAAATATATATCCTTTTGGCCTTGAACGAAGACTGATACAACCCTGGTGTTCATCGTGTCGCGTCACCAAACAAATCAAAAACAAAGCTAAACAAAAAAAACAAAAAGAAGATAGCGACGAGGAGAACGCTCCCACGCAAACCCCCCAGCGCTTCAATTAAGTGACCAATGAACCTGATATGATTTCACCCCTTCGAAATTGTGATCAACGATGTATTTCATTCCTTCTCTCTTTATCAGCTTCCATCTCTCTCTCTCTCTCTCTCTCTCTCTCCCCCCCCCCCCCCCCCCCCCCCCCCCCCCCCCCCCCCCCCCCCCACCGGTTTTTTTTTTTTTCGTCTCTTTCCATCTGTTTTCTACAACTCATACAGCAGTACTGTCCAGGTACGATATAACATGTACACTGTTTCTGCTGTCCTCAAGTCAACCCTTTGTGACCTGTAGCATACTGCATCAAAGCCACTACTACAACTTCAGGGTGATGATCGTCCATTTGCTCTTATTGTACAATGTATGCACTAGGTGTTATTGTCCTGAAAGTTCTGAACAGCGCCAAAAGTTTGGGTTTTTTTTTTTTCTTTCAGTATGTATAGTCAGTTTCTCACATGGGAACTTCTTAAAAAATTTTAAAAAAGAATGAAACGGCTTGTACGAGGAGAATGACCCAACAATGCCGAGAAACTGGGCGAAATCGACCACAACTACTACTATCTGTTTGCCCATTTATATCACAGGCAGACTGACTGTCAGACAAACACACTGACAGGGCTGGACACACCATACCCTGGCTTCGTGGTGCTTCGCCCCAACACCGGGCAAATATGCCACCCGGCGCTGAGGACTGGACAAAGACACACTCCCCCTTCCCTTTCCAAACACCGACTTTTCTTGTGAGTCATGACAGTGATTTTGAAACGATCTGAACGCGGGTATCTATCGCTTTTTAGAGTCAAAAATATAAAAGCACAACCAAAAATCTTAAATGTTTATGTGCGTAGTATGGAGACAAGGTACATAGAGCAAACTGGAATTTATTTGACACACAATACAAAACGGACCTCTGTAGAAAAGACTGGCAAAAACGCTCAAGCCACGTTTATTGGTTTGTTCTGGACTGCTTATGTTAGGGGACCATCTAGCTAGCGTCGGTTTTAGGAACAGCTTGGCCGTACCCGCTGATATGACATCGTCTTTCTGGAAACACACACACACACACACACACACACACACACACACACACACACACACACACACACGCACACACACACTACAACTTTCTAGTCCGAAGTGTCACAGTGCCCACCCAACATATCGGTGATACTAATGCCGCACGCCAATTTACAAGTCAACCAAACACACAACAACAACAAAAACTAAAATCCATCGATCGTCGATCCGACCACAGACATGTCTGTGGATCCGTCCTGGTCTGTAGCAGGTGCGATGGAAGCTGGCAGGGGCGAGGGGAGGAGGGGCAAGGCCTCTATGATGATGAAACTCTGCACCAGTTGTCTACCACTTTGAAAGCTGCGGGTCAGTGCTTGGACTGCCCAAGGCTCTTTCTGTTTCCACTCAGCAACGTGGTCTGTCCACCTCTTCATCTCTCCCCAGGGCTGTTGCATCGCATTGTTTCCTACAGGATGGTCGGTCGGTCAGTGAGACTTTAACGTCCTACTGGCCGGAGGGCCTTAAGGACTGGATATATCGCAGACTGAAGTCTGTGTACTGTGTGGCAGTTGTCTGGTTTCGTGTGGGGGCCGTCGTCTGTCGCTCTCTCAGCTCTGGTTCCTTGTGAATTCCGGTTCACATTCAGGTGTTGTTTGGCCGACGATGGGGAGTCGCTTTTCTTCGCCTCTTTCCCCCTCGAAAGGCCTGTCTTCTGGGCCACCAGGCAGCCTTCTTCATGCTCACGTGGCGGTGATCCTGTGCCACGTGAGGCCGCCTAAAAGAGGGAGCTTGACGAAAGTCGCTGGAGCGTTGCACGAGTCCCTACTATTCTGTGGTCCACGCAGACTACGGCCGAGGCGGCAATTTTTTTTCAGCCCAACCCCTTGAGGGGTGCTCTCAAGCCCTGTCCTCAAAAGCATGGGTATCCCAGGCCACGGTAATCGCAGTCAGGCAGCGCTCCATCGCCGATTGCGCATCTCCAGGAGCCGTTCCCCCGGCGACACAGCCTGTACCCGCTGTCACCCATACGGCTGGAAGGTTCGCTGCGCCGCCTGACGCTGATCTCTCACACCGGTGCCCCTCACAGGAAAGCTGCCACGTACCTCTCCCTTGGTGTTCGCTGCTACGCCACCTCACAGGAAACTGCATAGGATGGTCGTTCGTTCGTTGGTTAGTTTTACGTCCTATTGACCTGAGGCCCTTAAAGACACGGTGCACTTGCAGTCGTGGGTCTACATGACCTGTGGCAACTGTTGTCGCAGGCAGTACAGTGGGCAAATTGCGTGCGGGGCCGTCGTTTTTCTCTCTCTGAGCTCTGAACTTTGGTTCAATTTTCGGCCGTTGGTCGGCCGACGATGGGCGTCGGTGTATTTCACCTCTTTCCCCCAAACGAAAGGCTGTCTTCAGGACCACAAGGCGGCCTTCTTCGTGCTCGGGAGGCGATGGTCCTGTGCCGCCTCAAGGAGGGAGCAGAACGAAAGTCGCTGAAGCGCCGCACGAGACCCTAATATTCGGCGGGTGCACGCAGACTGTGGCCGAGAGGGCAATTTTTCAGCCCAACCCCATAAAGAGTGTGCCCCCTTGTCTGCAAGGCTCAGAACACAGTATCCCAGGCCACGGTAATCGCAGTCAGGCAGCGCTCCATCGCCGATCGCCCCACGTCTCCAGGAGCCGTCCCCTGGCGACACAGACTAGATCCGCCGTCGCCCATATGGCTGGAAGAATCGCTGCGCCGCCTGACACTGACTTCACAATTCAGTGTCCTTCAAAGGAGACCTGCCACCTCTCACTCGGCGTCCGCTGTTATGCCACACTCGCAGCGACAGGATGGTCTTACAGAATCTGCTTGAATACCGCTTGAGCTCCCCCACCTCCATCCTCCCCTTACTGTGCTTCACAGGTCGTCACAGTATCACGCTGCCTGATGGTTTGTCGTGCTCAGGAAAGGAACTGCCCAGTATACTGTTTCTGAATGGATCTCATCTCATCTCCACTGCTGGGGTCGTCCTTAGCAGTTTCTCTATCTGATGTCATACTTGATGATTCACTTTGAACACTGACGCTCTCTTGCACTGTTTTAACGGTCTGTCCCCCATACCATGGTTTCCCACAACAGGGCTGCTGGTTTTGTGGTACTGTTCATTTTTAATGTATTATGACTATTAGTACTATCATCACTATCCTCATAATCATCATCAACAACATCACCTATCCCGGAGTCTTGAAGACCGTTGGGGCGCCACAGATGACTTCGCAACCAGCTTCCTTCACTCCTCCGAGTTCTCAGACGCTCTTTGGCGGTTGCGGAGTGTGAGGCCAGCCGTGCACCGATGTTGTTCTCCCATCTCTTTCTTGTAGAATGGTATTGGCAAGCCCTGTTGATCTTAATACACGATACATGACCATACCATCTCATTGTCCTTTTCACTGTGGACAACATGTCTTTGTATGGTCCAGTGGCTTGCCTGGTCCTCAAAAGGCCACAGAACTTCACTTTTATTATTATAACTTGGCGCTGATTTTTCACGCAAGGTTGGCGGCGAGTTATTATTCACTTCCAGCCAGCCCGCTTACGCGACTTCACGACTCAATGGAACCAGTCCTTCATAAGTTATGTTTTAAATAGATGAAAGGGTTCTTTCATGCTCCGCAGGAGGGGCCTACCCCTTTCAGTTTTACAGCAAGACCATGAGCTTTACTCTTTAACCAAATGACTGTACTGGTTCTTCTGTCACTCCCGTCATAAAGCACTCAGATGACTCTGCTTTAGAAGGCCTGTCAAATTCAGATACCATTTATTTTCAAGAAGTGCAACGTTTTTGTACATGGTGCAAAGAGAACCGTCTAGATTTGAATGTTAGTAAGACGAAGGAGATGGTAACTGATTTTCGAAGAAACTCAGCTTCTACCCCTCACTTGTATATTGAACACACCAAAGTGGAACGTGTCAGTGAATCTGGATACTATTTTAGATGATAAGCTCAATTTCAATGCAAATACTCAATTTACCTATATATATATAAAAAAAAAAAATTCTAGAATATACTGTGTCTCAGAAACTTCGGTCTCTTGCTGTTAAAAAGAACACATTAAATACGTTTTATCGTTCTTTTGTAGAATCAGTGCTGTCCTTTGGCTTTTTATGCTGGTTTGGAAATCTTAGTGTGAAAAACACAAAAAATATTTTAAACAGAGAGATGAATACATGTGGAAAGATCAGTGGTACAAAACAAGGACAATTAGATGAAATGCATGAATGTCGTGTCACACAAAAAGCTGTGAACATTGCTGCCGACAGTTCTCATATTCTTTATTATTTAAAAAAAAAACAACCAAAAAAAAAAAAAAAAAAAAAACCCTACAATGTTCTACCATCTGGACGAAGAATCCAATTCAAAGCAAATAGAACTAAGAACATTTTCGTTCCCAATTCCATCGACTCCTGAATCAAAACTGAACTTTCGACGAAATCCAGTTCAGAAAGTTTTTTGTTTGTACATTATACATACGTGTGTATTATTCTGTGTGTGTTAGTGGGTGGGTGGGTGGATGTGCTGGGGTGGATGGGTGAATGTGATTTGTGATTTGTTAGATACAGACCCACAGACATGTTTCTATGACCACTTAATTTTTCTTTGGAAACAGAATGATTGAGGAAAACTCACAAAAAAACAGAAAAGTGTTCTTGACTTGACTTGAAGACAGAATGGTTGAGGAAAACTTACAAAAACAGACATGGACGATACTGGAGCTTAGGAGGAGCACACTGTTTCTGGCATTCGCTGGACTTCCACAAATGTGCCTGGCACGTTTTTTTCTGTTTGTTTGGTTCGGGTTGCTCGTTTGTTTGTTTTCGGGGTAAGGTGAAGGAGAAGAAAGTGTCCGGTAAAGATAAAAACCAGATTTCAATCGGAAATTTTCCTACATACTCGCAGTACGTGTGTGAGGAAGGGGATGGTGGAGCGGGGGGCGGGGGGGGACAACAGGTTAGGGAGGGCTCTCCAGAATCAAGTCCTGCAGCATAGCAGAAGGACCAAAGAAGGGGCCGCGAACTCCCCCCACCCCCTCCCCTCCACCCCCCTCTACCAAAGTCCACGATCCCCCCCCCCCCGCCCTCCACCCAACTCACCGAGTTCTGCTGTTCGATGGGCTCCCTCCAGGTGACCCGCTTGTTGCTGTTGGGCTCCGGCTCCTGGCCACCTCCCCGCCCCAGTACATGTCGCCGTACTCCATGGCCGCCAACCCCAAACCGCCCACACTCACTCACTGGATATTAGCACCGGATCCACCCAACTCCCACCAACAACAACCACCACCACAACCAGCAGCAACACACACTTCCTAACTTCTCCCTGGGGGGGTAGAGGTACCTCCTACCGCTCTCTCTCTCTCTCTCTCTCTCTCTCTCTCTCTCTCTCTCTCTCTCTCTTCGGACTTCCCTCCTCAGTCCACAACGGTCCACCTCACACACATCACTTTCTGACGCAGCGCGCGCGGCGGTCCTCGAAAACTCGAAACACGAAGGAGGAAAGAAGCCGAAAGAAAAAGAAAGGGAGACACCAAGCAATGCCACCATCAGAGCCCCCGCCTCATCCTGTTCCCCGGGGCACACCCGCAGCAGAGCAGCAGAACTCCCTTCCAGACTCGACGACCCCCTAGCAGCCAAGTGACAGCGCAGGGCCCCAGCGGTGGTGGTGGTGGTGCTGGTTTCTCAGACGCGGCTGGCAACAACATACCTGCCTGTACTCTTTCATTTTTTTTCTTTTTTTTTTTTTTTTTTGTTCCTGTACGAGCCTTGGGGACTTTTGCTGCCCAATCCAGCACGACTGAGTGGTCAGTGCGTTACATTAGAGGTGCAACGCAGCCCCCCTTGCGTGGCGAACGAAAAGCTCTTTATTAAGAAATGCCACAGAGGGAAGGACGGGGTGGGGTTGGGGAGGGGAGATGGGGGGGGGGGGGGGGGGGGGGTGGGGGGAAGAAGTGTGTACGTCTTGTGGACTTAAACCCACTTCCACCACCACCACCACCACCACCACGGCAGCGACGGCGTCACCGTACAGTGAGCACCCGAGGTGATAAATAGCCTTAGCGCTTTAAACCCCTTATCTGGCACACCAGAGGCGCGAGAGAGAGAGAGAGAGAGAGAGAGAGAGAGAGAGAGAGAGAGAGAGAGAGAAAGGGGGGGAGGGAGTGGGGGTGGGGAGAGGGGGGAGGGAGGCCCTGCCGGCGGGAAAAGCGGGGCGGCCTACCCGCAACGAGCCAAGGCATGCTGACAGCGGTCCTGACTGCCAGCACCACCCGACTGACCCGAGGTGTGGTGTGGGGCGCCAGACGTGCCACCACCACTACAGCCCAGGGATCGATGAAGACAGGAAGAGGAGCATGGAGGTTTTTTGGTTGGTTGGTTGGTTGGTTGGTCCCGGGTCGTTTCCTTCTGCTCAAAGGAATTTTCTCCTCTCCCCAGTCTCTCTCTCTCTCTCTCTCTCTCTCTCTCTCTCTCTCTCTCTCTCTCTCTCTCTCGTGTGTGTGTGTGTGTGTGTGTGTGTGTGTGTGTGTGTGTGTGTGTGTGTGTGTGTGTGTGTGTGTGTGTGTGAGCGCGTGTGCATGCGTGTGAGTGTGTGTTAATACGCATGTTCGGGAATGTGAAAATATTTTACGTCCATGTATGAAAAACTTGCATCCCATATGTGAGCATATAATTATGATCTCAATGACTGCCAGCAACGAAATATATGAACTCTAAAACATATGCAGCTATGACAGCCTTCTCCTACCTCTCATCATAAAACAACAGAAACTAAAACCCCCTCTCAACCCTCAAACCCTACCCCCCCCCCCCCCCCCCCCCCGCCCCCCCCCCCCCCCCCCCCCCCCCCCCCCCCCCCCAAAAAAAAAATCGAACTTCGAACTTCTGATCCTCCTCCCCCTTCCCTCCACCCCCCTTCCCTCCAAGGAAAAAAAAAAGGGGGGGGGGGGGGGAGGGAGGGTACAGAACAAGCACATGCAAAAAAAATCCACTACAGAACAAAATTTCAGTGGATACGAAAAAAATAATTCATGTCCACAACAATTTCGCGAGCGTTTTGTGGTGTGGACGGGACGATTGCTGGAAAGTGTGAACAGACGTTGCACCTCTCTGGGAGGTTGGGGAAGGGGGGGGGGGGGGGGGGGGGAGAGAGAGAGAGAGAGAGAGAGAGAGAGAGAGAGAGAGAGAGAGCCGGTCAAACGAGCGGCCTATTATGCCCACGGGGTAATATCTCCCCCAACACCGGGTACATAAGTCTGGAGACCGCCTTTCACGGCTATACACCTGGATTACCGCATGCCCTCTAGGAACCGACAGGAACCGAGCCGATCGGCAAAGGCACAAGGTGGCATTCACCACCCGATGGTAATGTAATGGACTGATCAAAAAAAAAAAAAAAAAAAAAAGCCCTTTCATTCACTGCACACTTTTTATGGTTTACAGGCGGTGTGTGAAGATCGCGCGCGCCTCGTCCCCACTCTCTCCCCTCTTCCCTCACCCCCTTTTGCGGCTCTCCCCCCCCCCCCCCCCCCCCTTCCAGTCCGTCACTTTCACCTTCAAGAGCTTTACTCACCTTAGCCTCTTTCTCTCTCTGTGTGTGTGTGTGTGTGTGTGTGAGTGAGTGAGTGAGTGTACATATATATATATATATATATATATATATATGTATATATATATGTATGTGTGTGTGTGTGTGTGTGTGTGTACAGATAGATAGATAGATAGATAGATAGATAGATACAATGAACTAATAAATTCCAAGGATCAGTACCAGCACCGTTCCAGCAACTTACAGAGCAGCTAGGTGTTGCAATGACTGCAAGAAATATTCAATTATAAACAAAGCTTGGTCTTGTCTTATGTCTTAGATCGAAGAAATAGGGGGAGATATGCATTCATATCTGCAGTGGTAGATACTTCTGCCTAACTAACAGAATGTTTTGAGTGGGTGAATGGGGAATAATAAAATGCTTCTGAAATGACCTGGAACGGTGCTGGTACTTATCCTTGGAATTTATTAGTTCATTGTAATTTAGTCCCTTGTGGATTCATTCCAAGAACTGACCCTCAGCACTTGTGCTTTAGAGGTTATCTTTTTTTTTTTTTTTTCTACTTTTCACAAGAAAATGTAGCTTGTTTTGCTCTTTCATGATTTTCTTTTGCTTCTTAGGTGGCAGCTTTGGTTAGTTTTTTGAAAACTCAACAAACATACTATGGTACTGCACACCAGCCTTTTTCTTGGGATAGCATTCTTCTTAAAATCCAAAAAGGCAGAGGAGTCAAGTTACCACTTTCCGCGGTCACTGAGAAGAAACAACCAGGTTTGGAAATACCGGTATCTGACCAGGAGTTATCTTATTAGTGGAAACTGTCTCCCCCTTGGAGGCTCTAAGTTTGCTGAAGGCTCATTTTCAGAAGCATTTTATTATTCCCCATTCACCCACTCAAGCACATACTGTTAGGCAGAAGTATCTACCACTGCAGATATGAATGTTTATTTCCCCCTTTTTCTTCAATCTAAGACATAAGAGCAAGCTTTGTTTATAATTGAATATATATATATATATAAATGTGTGTGTGTGTGAAAGAGACAGAGATACTCATACAGAAAAGATGGACAAGTGTAGGTGGACGCACGCATGTGTGTGCTAACAAGTACGTACATTGCCAGTATGCAAACACAAGCATTAACGTGTACATGTTCATTTTCAGTTGATCAACAGCATTTAGCGGTTACGTTGATTTCAGTTTTCCCAACACTCACAGCAAGACAGACAACATCAAACAGGCACTCTGGCACCCCAGCAGCGAAGTCTGGACAATTCCAGGTACCTCATAACTGGTCATTTCAGTGTTCAACGATATACAATTAGAAGGTCAGCACTATTGTGCAATGGCTTACACAGTGATGGTCGCATAGTTTTCTTTTCCATGATTTTCTTTTCCATGGACGATTTCATTCTGGCTATTATTCTCGTATTCCAAAAGCCAACTCAAACAATGATGGGCGAGTTTAACATCATATTGGCCGGAGGCCCTTATGGACAAGGTAAAATCGCAGAAGAAACAGGTTTGCATATTCTGTGGCAACTGGTGTCGCTGACAGTAGTGGGCGAGTTCTGTGTGGAGGTCCTCGTGTGTAACTCTCTGAGCTCTGGTTCCTTTTGAATGAACGTTAGTTCAAATTCGGCCGTTGGTCAGCCAACGATGGGCGTTGCGTCAAACTCAGCCAGACAACTGTTTATATGCGGGACCGCAGGTGATGCTAGAGTCTGGACAGCTAGTGGCATGGCGCCACCTGACTTGACCAAGCCCCATATCTGCAACCCTCGTGAGCATGGCTCCGCGCAGAAAGTTTTCCTTAAGTCACACAGGACTCAGCAGAAGACAGAGTATTACAAATACCCATAACGGCATAAGTGTAAACCACTCACATGTTTTCAGAAATCATGGTTGTTACCAGTACCCATCTCTCACTAAATTAGTTTACAGCGGATTATTACACTGTCTCCGCCAGTGTAGACTATGCCACTATGATTTGAGAAGCAAAAGGCAAAGAAAAGGGACCTCAACATTGTACGGCTAAAGTCAGCTGGCCTTAAGATGATATCAAGTCCCCCTTCCCCTCCCCCCCCCCCCCCCACACACACACACACACACACACACACACACACACACACAATTGCTGAAGCATTTCCATGGTTAACCCAGTGATATTCTCCACAAAGATACACACCACAGACTGGATCAATCTAGAAGCTGGCACAGCAATCGGCGGTGCAGTTTCTCTCCAATACTATTCATCTCGGTAATGAAGGTCATTTTGAAAGCATCAATGCGCCATACACTATGTTCATCACGTTTTGGAAAAAGATACAAATGCCCCCCTGCAAAAGCCTTCACTGATGACACAACAGTCCCTTGTACAAGAAGGCGGAAGTCACACACACACACTACTGAAGCAGTTGAACGAGACAGATAATGGTTTCATCCAGGATGAATTTAAACCCAGAGAAATCACAGAGCCTTTCCTGTGGGAATCAGGTGAAAACAGTTGTGTGCACAGTGCCTAACTAAGCCACTCCGACTCCGACACTGACAGAAGAACCAGTAAGGATTACCTTCATCCTCAAATGAACAAATCTGGGGAATGGGGGGGGGGGGGGGGGGGGGGGGTGGAATCATATGGACCTGTGTGTCCACTGTACAAGAGCAAACCGTGGAACATATCCCAATATCCCAGTTCATACAAAGCAGCGCTAACCACCAAGTGCTTAAAGTGCTTAATAAGAACGCATATGCAATTTGTACTGCTAGAAGGCTCACCAAGCTTCAGAAACTTTAACAGAGCCGCCCCCCCAAAAAAAAAAATCTCCATTATTTGTTTTGAAAAAACCAGTAAAAAAAAAATAAACACATCACACTCTCACACAACATTCAAGATTTGCAAAAGAATAAACGGTTTAGCCCTACACTTTTCTAGTTGTTATTAACTTTGATGAAAACTACACTGATTTCTCTTTCATGTGACGTAACATGCAACAATGAGTGCTTATTGCAACTGTTTGTGTTTTATTCATCCGAGAACTATGTTACCAACATTAATTCAGGCCCATCACTAAAACATGTAACTGCTGGAAACAGTTAACAAATGACTAGCGCAATCACCGCTCTGCTGTGAGCAAGTGGGCAGCTAAAGTCTGCGCCCATCATACCACTTCATTTGTGCCCATCTCTTCTCCCTTATCCTGGGGGACACTGGACGTAACCCACTCAGTTCAGTTTCATCATCAGGAGGTGTCGCTGCATGCGAACTAGTCCATACACACTACACCACATCCACTAAGTTTTGAGACCCACATGCGCATGGTTTAAAGCAGATGGATATATGAATTAATGACTAAGATCAGAGAATTTAAGAAGAGGGTCTCATGGCTACGGCTTAGCAGATCTATGCATTAGCCCAACGCCCTTGTCAGACCTTGAGTAACCTACCTAACACTGGCTGTGCCATTATTATCATTGTATGCATGTGGGTGGTTGGTGTACACTTGTGTGTGTGTGTATGGCTGTGCACAGGCAAGGGCTTAGGCATGTATGCCAGTGTATGCGGTGCTCGAGTGCAAGTGCATGTGTATGGTGTACTGTACGCATGTGCGTACGCGTATACATGCGTTTGCATGTATGTGTGTGTGCGCATGCATGCACTTGAGTGAGTGTGAGTGAGTGAGTGAGTGAGTGAGTGTGTGTGTGTGTGTGTGTGTGTGTGTGTGTGTGTGTGTGTGTGTGTGTGTGTGTGTGTGTGTGTGTGTGTGTGTGTGTGCGTGTGCGTGTGCACGCGCACGTGTGCATGCGTGTGCATTCTCTGTACATGTGTGTGTGTGCCTGTATGCGCCTTTGAGTGCCCATGCGCCTTGTAATTGTTCTTGTTATAACCAAAACAGGATCTTTAACATGTATGTCTGGTCTCCCATGTGAGGAACAATACAACAAGGATTCAGCCATGCACCGGTCTGCTGATCTGTTGATCTTGAAGACGAATTCACAGGAAAAAAAAAAAAGAATGTATATCTCCATCCTTCTGCTCACAAGGTGAGAGTCTCAAAACCACTGGCCCTGAGAGTGAGAACCAAAATTAATGTTCTAAACAGAGCATATCTCCATCCTTTTACTCACAAGGTGAGTCTCAAAACCACTAGCCCTGAGGGTGACAATCCAATGTTTTAAACAGAGCTTTGTTACTAAACACTTCAATCCTCAACCATGAAAAAAAAAAAAAAAAAAAAAAAAAGACAACTTTGAAAAAACAAAAAAACAAAACAAAAAAAAAACCAGGGGGGGAAATGTAGGAAGAAACGAAAAACATTTCCAGAGATGCGTCCTCAGCTGATAAGGCCAAACAGGGAAATCTCTGATCAAAGCACACACATTAGCACACACACACACACACACACACACACACACACACACACACACACACACACACACCGTCCTCAAACATATATAGCATGCTGTTTACAGTATCATAACCTGGACATTGTTTACAGTTCTTTCACTGGACACAGCTTGTTTACACTTCTTCCACTGGCACGGCTTGTTTACAGTCCTTTCCCTGGACACAGCTTGTTGACAGTTCTTCCACTGGACGCAGCTCGTTTACAGTTCTTTCACTGGACACAGCTCGTTTACAGTTCTTTCTCTGGACACAGCTTGTTTACAGTTCTTTCACTGGACACAGCCTGTTTACAGTCCTTTCACTGGACACAGCCTGTTTACAGTCCTTTCACTGGACACAGCTCGTTTACAGTCCTTTCACTGGACACAGCTTGTTGACAGTCCTTTCACTGGACACAGCTTGTTTACAGTTCTTTTAGACACTTTAAAACAGCTCATCATAACAGGCTGGTCACAACCTATTTATAGCCCTTTGACGCAAGCACTTAACCCATTATTACAATACACTCTGCTCTAGAGACACTCTACTTTTATTCTTTAATGCCCCTGAAACAACCCCTATCATACACTGGTCATTCCCCACTTTCCTGCCTTGGATGCAATTCAAACAGACCATGCTGCACACTGGGCACATCCGGCCTTCAGTTCTTTGATGCACTTCAAACAACTGACCATTATCAGCTGGCCAGTCTTCACGTCTAAGTTCCATAAAGTTCATCTAGTTGCAAAGTGAGACGACTGCTGGCGGAAATCTAAACAAATCTGAAATAAATGGTAGCGAACCGCCAAGAAAAACGTGGACAAACCACATGTGCGTTCTCCTTGAGCACTTGGTTGTGTTTTCATGTGTACTTCCCTGGGTTAGCACTGCTTTGCTTGAGCTCAGAACATGTCCCATTGTTTGTTGGGACAGAGTGGACACGAAGGGTCACCCTGATTTCCCCCATTTGACCAGGAGATTTATGGATGAAGCTGACTCTAAGGGGTGCCATTTTCCCACGTCCTTGTTGCTGGACTGCCTTCTGGATTCTCTTGGCGTCCTCTTCTTTCTTCAGCTCCTCTGTCACCATGTCTTTTCTTGCTTTCCCTTTTGCTTTTGACCACCATTTCATTTCTGTTGATCCCAGCAACTGTCTTCTGCCTTCCGAACTTTCCATTTTCTGCCAGTCTTCGTCTTCAGGGTCCTCACGTATCGTTAGTAACTTTGCTTTTACGCACTTTGTATTCCTCGATGATGGATAGCTTTTAGAGGAAGCTTTGCTTGGCAGAAGAGCGCGAAATCAGTAAGACCTGGTGGGACACCTAGCCGTTTCTTTGAATATTTGTTGATTTTGGCCTTCATTGTTTCCACAGTGCTAGTGCTCTGGTGTTGTATGTCAGAAAAGGCCACAGATGCTTCAGGATCAGCATGAACTGCAAACACCAGGACCTTGTTCTTGCCAGGAAGCCCATAGAGTTCTATTATCTGCAGGCTTTCTTCTACCATTCCGACAAACACACACAAACACACCAATGCACACATGCTCGCATGCATACATGCACACAAAAACAATTATACAGCTAGCCAACTGAAATGATACTATGGTTGTTTCCATGGAAACAGTATAAAACAAGAAAACTACCCTGAATCACTTTTGAAATCACAGCACAATGTTGTCGCCTTTTTATTGTCTCTGCTAGCAAAAAAAACTGCCATGCCAGGTCCTATATAGCTGTTCTCTCCCCTACCACCCAACCCTCATGCTACTCTGCTTTTGTCAGTTTCTCTGCACTGTTATTACTTTTACTTTTACAAATGACACATTACCAACAGGAAAGCAGTCCCAACACAGTACAATAAATAACTAAGAATATAAGAAAAACATTGTGCTCTCAAAGGGAGAACTATTTTCTTTACATTTCTATTGCTTTTTACACTGACAACAACAGGAAGCGCAACAAAAAAAAAAGGCCATTAAATTTCAACAGGTAGAACAACTGGCTTTTTCAACAATACAGATACTCAAGACATTGCAACTGAATAGCATGCTACTTTAACAGTTTCACATTTATATCATTGAAAGTAATTAATTTTGACTGAGTCGATTACAGATTTGGATTTACAAGATCAACAATTTGACTGAGTCAATTACAGATTTTTGGATTTACAAGATCAACAAATTGACACTGAATGATCTTAATGCACCAAATAAGTCACTGGTTTGTAATTTTTACGGTTCGCCATCAAACTTGCTATGCCATTGGATCATGGCATAGTTTCCTTTTTTGTTCTACTAAAGTTTTGAGGCAGTGCAAGCGAGACAGCAATGAAAAGTACATTGTGCTTGGAGTTGGACCTCACCATAACGGAGAGAGAGGAAAAGAAAAAACAGCCACACACACACACACACACACACACACACACACACACACACACGCTAAACAGAAATCTGCCGTCTTCAAACTTCATTCACACTTCACACTTGCCCACTGATTTCACAGTAAAGCTACCTACTAGAGAAAATGATCAGCTCATAGAAAGAGACTTGCTGTTCTTTGCCAGGAAATATACCTTTATCAAGAACTACAGATTTCCACACATTAAGAAAAACAAATAGAAAAAAAAAATCCTCCCATGAAGACTGTTTAAAAGTAAGATAGAGCTTTTAATCCAAACTCTCAGTCCCTTTCAGGAGTTTTTCCATGTTCAGAAACTATCTATTCTCAAAAGTTTTATGAGGATTATATCATAACATTTAATGCAATGAACAGCTTTTTTCTTTTTTTTTTCATTATGTGGTATTATGCTGTTATTATTATTGTGTTTAAAACTGGCATTTACTGACTTGCAGCTTAATTACAACCTGAAAGAAAATGCAAAAAGAAGAACTTATTGAATGCCTTTTGATCTGAAAAAGTTTATTACTTGCAGCTTATAAGGCCCACACAAGCTGTTCACTCAAAGATGGGACCATCTGTATCTCAACCATTGCTCCCTAACCAGAGCTTCAGATTGCTGGCAGTCCCGCGATATTTTTGCGTGAAATTTATAAATGGTGTGTCACATATTAAGCTCGTACGCCAGGGTGTGTAGCGAGCCTTTTGCCGTTATGCTGAGGTAGTTATCGGTCAATCTCTCCACTCAGTTTTCCTTTCCCTTTTTTTTTTCTCTCGCCCTCCCCCCCCCCCCCCCCCCCCCCCTTTTTTTTTTTTTTGTAGTCTAATTTCACAATTGTGAATGGGCAATTCTTTTACAAGCGATATTCACATTCTCTCTCTTTCTTCCCATCCCCACAGCCCTCTCTCTTTCTCTTTCTCATTCTCACACACACACACACACACACACACACACACACACACACACACACACACACACACACACACGTGCACACACACACACACGCGCTCGTGCGCGCACACACATACGTGTGCATACATACAACACAGTGTGATAAGTAGACTACATATATACAGTGTCCAACAAGCAAGAAAATTCACAGTGCTAACGAGGGTTTAACACTGCATGAAAGCTCCAAGATCTGAAAAGTTTGTCTCCTGTGTTAGCGCTTCGTCTCTGCACTTTAAGCTGCCGCCGGGGGACATGTGCCCATGATGACTGGAAAAAATCTGAAGCTCTGCTAATCACATGAGGTTCTTTCCCTCAGACCAAAGTCAACATATTGATCACGAACCATGCAGACTTTTCTGGTGTCAGATACTGCTGTTAGGCTTCATGCACAGTCTTGGACAGTATTGTAGTGCTCTGTGGTGATGTGTAGCGTAGTATGGTGGACTGATGTGCAGTGTTGTACACTTAAAGATAGTAACATAATGCACTGCAGTACAATGGTGGACTGAGGTACAGTGCTGTACACTTTAATATAGTAACATAATGCACTGCTGTACAATGGTGGATGAAGTACAGTGCTGTACACTTAAAGATAGTAACATAATGCACTGCAGTACAATGGTGGACTGAAGTACAGTGCTGTACACTTACATATAGTAACATAATGCACTGCAGTACGATGGTGGACTGAAGTACAGTGCTGTACACTTAAAGATAGTAACATAATGCACTGCAGTACGATGGTGGACTGAAGTACAGTGCTGTCCACTTAAATACAGTAACATAATACGTTACTATACAAGTTAATGCAGTGCAGATTTGTTGAGAATAGAAACTTTTATCACACCACTTTTTTCTCTCTCTTTTTTCCCCCATCTAAAAATAATTATATTTCCATAAGAAAATGCACAATAGCCATTTTATTTTAAGTCACTGGATAAATTTAAAAAAAAAAAACAAAACAAAACAACAACAAAAAAAAAAACCAAACAAGTAAACAAACAATTCAAACCTTATGAAAGAAAAAAAAAAAAAAAGAGAAACATATCATTCAGAATCTTTACAATGACGTTCCTGTTGTGGCGGCAAATAATGAGTATGAACTATGATCAGATCACAACACATTTAACATATTTCCACCGTCCAGTACAGGCCCACCCGCATTTTTTTCTCTTGTTTCCTAAGATTTCTTTTTCACCTGTAAAAGTGGACGATTCAACAACAACAAAATAACCTGGGATACCTTTGCCATGGTTGTGGGGGGTTTTTTTCACACGGGCCAGTGCGCTAGTAAATGCACACAAGTTTCTTGAACTAATGCTTCTGTTCAAGATCTTGTAGACAGGAGAAAAAAGGGATAGGAGGGGGGGGGGGGGGGGGGGGGGGGGTCTGCTGGTAATATTTTCCTGCTCACAGTCTGCAAGGGAGAGGCGTTTTGTGCAATTTCTGTCTGCTACTTATGATGTCAGAAAGAGACATATTTGTTGAACTTTTCTGTGTTCTATGGTGCATTAAATAAGTATAACTTTTGCACATTATCTGGGGTTTGTTTATTCATTTTTGGGCTTGTGTGTTTAGCCACACTGCAGACTGTCAGCAGATAGTGCTAGCCTACCAAGCTGCCATCTTCTTATTTTGTAGTGTTTTCACTGGCCCCCTTGCTACTGAACAGGATGATTATTTATTTCCCTGTGTTGCTAAATGTGTGTGTGTGTGTGTGTGTGTGTGTGTGTGTGTGTGTGTGTGTGTGTCAGTGTGTGCATACGCGCGTACAAGTGATCGTGCATGTGCACGTGCACGTGTGTGTGTGTGTGCGCACATGTGTGTGTGTGTGTGTGTGTGTGTGTGTGTGTGTGTGTGTGTGTGTGTGTGTGTGTGTGTGTGTGTGCGTGTGCATAAAGGCGAGTGTAAAAACTCAGATTTCATCATTTGTGTCTTTTTGCTCGTAAGTCATAATGATTACAGCCCAGCCAGCCCTGAAGGCCACGTTAGGGCTGTGTCTTTTTGAGTCAGTGGATGAACATTTGTATACCTGTCCAGTGTGTTTGTGGATACTTGCTAAACACTGGATTTATGTGCACTCCCTCTTCTTCTTCCCATCTTTTTTGAATTCATGACTTTTTTTTTTCTTGCAGATTCAGATCCACAGCTTGGCTGATGGATAAATCCACATGCAGTGGTGCATCCTTGAAACTAAAACTTAAGTTGTGATAAGGCTACCCACATGTCTGAAAAAAAAAAAACAAGGAAAGGAAGAAAAAGAAAGAAAGATACAAGCGTGCATGCGCGCACACACATACACATACACACACACATACAATGATATTCACACACACACACACACACACACACACACACACACACACACACACACACACACACACACACACACACACACATGTACACACTGACCTTCGCTGAGCCAGAGTTTTTCTGTAGCTTCTCCTCCAAGACAGCCACCCGATCATTGGCTTCCTGCTCCAGCTCCTCCACCGTCGTCACCAGCACATCGTTCTGTTCACTGAGGTCTTTCACATAGGACTGCAGCAATCGTATACGTGCCTGTGCCCAATCACAACACCCAAGTCATTATTGTGAAAAGTGTGTCATGAATCTATCAATCTATGTAACTGAAATACACTGCAGATTCTCCTCTCTCTCTCTCTCTCTCTCTCTCTCTCTCTCTCTCTCTCTCTCTCTCTCTCTCTCTCTCTCTCTCACACACACATATATACCCACACATATATTATACACAATGATGGTATTGGGAATTTTGCAAATTTATCCCAACACTGACTACCTTGCATTGTCACTCAAAACCAGAGTCAGAACAAGTCTCATAAAAACTGAAAACCAATATCAATACTCTGAAAAGGGATTCTATGTTTGGCTTTAGTTATAGGTATTTTTCTCTCTAGATCTATTGAAGCTGACTTTAAAGGGAGACTTGAACCTAGTAAATCTTCCACACCTTCATTCTGGTTTTGTTTATTTGTTCAAGAGGAAAAACGTATCAATTTTTGTTG
The DNA here is from genome assembly GCA_016801955.1 of Conus betulinus. Classification (NCBI taxonomy): domain Eukaryota; kingdom Metazoa; phylum Mollusca; class Gastropoda; order Neogastropoda; family Conidae; genus Conus; species Conus betulinus. The sequence goes on from JADBJO010006921.1 coordinate 88,722, forward strand.
GTTTATCCTCTATGGTAGCAGTCTAAAATCTAAAACCATCAAAGATTCAGCAGCGTGCCGTTTTTTTCTTTTTTCTTTTTAATGAAATGAAGAGCAGGTGTCTTTGAATCAGTGTCTTAACTTAAAGGACATAAGAGAGGTTTAATGTGATGTAACAATCATACTCCTCAAATATTGCCAGTACACACACAAAGCAATGGATCTGAAACTTGACTGATTTCGGATTTGTATTTTGAAAAAGGTATTCTACCAGCAATTCAAAACTAATGCAATCACTCACAACGTGCACACACACACACACACACACACACACACACACACACACACACACACAGAGGAATGAAACAGCTATAGGATAACAGTATAATAATTTGCACAAACTGACCAGATATATTTATAGGGGAACACAATGTAATGCGGGCAGGCTGCAAACCCCATAGTCTGATTTTTATGAAGTTTAGAAATGCTTATATTAACACACTGCACTGAAGTGTGGGAGGCAAGAGAATATTGTAAAATCATGATGATATACTGTTGATTGCATGCTTCCTAATTCTGGATTGACATTCATCTCAATTTTGTTTCCACATCAGTACAAATATTTTTAATCTTTTCAGTGCTAAAGCTAATGGTGGTGGCTTCTCAGAGCTGGTACTAAGAACTGGATATTGCATAACCAGTTTAACTCCTTCAGCCCTGTGACTGAGTAATGCCAAGAACCTGCCCCTAAGCAATGCTTGGGTGATATGACCTTATGTACTGAAACTGGCATTCTCTCCAAGTGTATGCAACTTACAGTTTTCAATCTTAACACAGCTATTATTTATTACATATTAAAGTTTTGAAGTCTTTAGACTAAGACTGAGTCTACTGTTCACATTCAAACGTGAAGTTACACAGAAAGTAAAAAACAATGAGTTTGTCAAAGCATCATCAGTTCAAATATATGTTGCCAAACAATTTTGACTGTAACACTGTGAAGTATTTCACGCCTTGGAAGAATAGTTTTCCTGATACTTAAGAGCTGAAATGACGAATCCAGTCTGTTCATGTAACAATAAAACAATGCTGTTGTAAAGCATCAAAAGTCTGCATGCACATTACATTACATACTACACAATCACTGGGGGTATAATCATTTTATTTTTTTTTTTTTTTTTTTTGAGGGGGAAGGGTGAAGGGGGGTGCCTCCTGGCAAAACAGTTTTTGAGGTAATGGAGTTCAAGTGAAGAATCTCTTCCTAACAAGCAGATCAGCTCAACTGGCCGGGCAGGAGATGTTGCCCAGGATGTAAACTTGGACACGTTGTATGGTATAATTATGATGTAAAAAAAAAAAAAAAAAAAGACTTGAGAAAGACCACAAACTACGGGTTGTGGGTGCAATACATAAACGCCTCTACAATTATGTCTCTTTACTCACACAGAGTGATGGAACTGTGGCATGTAATGAAATGCAACATTAGCAGCGATAAAGAGCTCGACGTTTACGGTGGGTAATTATGACCCCGATGATGTGTGTGTGTGCATGTCTTGATTTGCCAGTACCACGTAGTAGTAGTAGAACGTACCACATGCCATGTGTTAGTGTGTGCACCTGCATGTGTATGGCGAGGCATTTTCAAAATTTACGACTGCTCATGCATTTTTCAAACCAGAATGAGTGGGAACCATTAATAAAGAAACACCCACCCTGCTTGTGTCTTCACCAGTTTGCTCTGCTTCGTCAAGAAGTTTCAGCTTCCCCTCGTAAAGTTGCCTGAATTCCCCCAACAAACTTTGCATTTGTCCTCTTCTCGCCAGTCTCTGGCAGCTCCCATTCCGACTGCTCGCTACAACGTTCGTGCTCGCCATAGCGTTTCAACTCTCTATCTGTCTACCATTTGTTCTGCCTTTCTTGGTGAAAATGCAGTGCACGGCGTTGATTATTGTATGAGGCCTACTCCTATTTCGGTTTTCTGTCGTCCATATTGTGTTCCCCTCGCGACAATCTTCAAAGCAGCAAACTTACTTTGTAAAAGCTTCTATGATTGGTGATTTTCCAACAAAAGCTGTCACGTGCTCTTTGTTATGATCATGTGACTTGCGTACGTGCGTTTTGTGCACTGATCGGCTTCGAGCGCACACGGTAAACAATAGGACAACCGTGTGTTTGTTTTATCTTTAAAATGACAGGGGTTAGGGGCACAACCTAGGTCATCACAAATTCTTATACCTATAATGGAATAGCAGTAAATCTGCATGCAGAACACTTTTTTGCTGTCTTCAACTCACAGAGAAATACAGAGAAAATTTCTTTTATAAGGTAGATGTGTTGTTAGCCGTGGGGTAAGTCACTAAACATAAAATCCGCGTCGTCAAATGCTCGCCTGTCCTGACGATGACAGTTCGAATCCCGTCAACATCAGAGGAAATGAAAAATTACCTAAAGAGGGGAAAAACATGTTGAATTCACCGGCACCATCTTGTTAACGTTAACGTGCTGTTTATATGCCACTCTGTAGCGGAAAATTCCATGTGCACATTATGCATACATATCTTACCTACTGTTCACCGATATTATGTATATAAATAAACCTTGTATATCACACTGTACCTGTCCGCAAATATGATGAGAGTATTCAGTGCACGCATCATTCAGACAGGGATTTTATACAGTTTCAATGTCAGATACCACACAAGAGCAGTTTGGGTATATTAAATGTAAATTACTTTGCGGTGATAAAGTCCTCAGCGTGAGTAACAAAGGAAAAGAAAAAATCCTTCAAAGATGCCCTTCCAGTTTGCCAGAGAAAACCGTTCGATCAGCCACAGTGGACAAGGGAACTCTTGAGCAGCATCTCAGGAAAACATATTAAAAACAGAGCATGTTACAGCCAGCAGTGCCAGAGAAAAAGTGACGAACACCTGGATGAGGTTTAAGAAAGTGGTTAAAACCTGGGCCACATAGAATACCGTATCGTATGTATGAGAAATGTTCCAACGTCCATGAGTGTCTCCATAGAACTCATCGGCGACTCCCAAAGAGCAAAACTTGAGTTTAGACCGATATCACTTCTGAACGTGGATTGAAAAATCATTTCTGCCATGGCAGCCAGTCTGACAAATTAATACCTGACAGAAAATGAGTCCATGAACTTAGTCCGGAAAGGAGGCAGCCCAGGCACTTCTGGTTGTGTAGAAACACGCCACTTTGATTTGGGATGCAATCCAAACAGTGAGGGCAGAGAAACGGGACCTGATATGACAAATACATATGGATCAGTTCCACATGAGATAATTCAACTGGCCATCGTGTATCCCAAAGAGCATCAGAGAAAATGCCTAGTAAGTACTTCCATGGCCTCTCAATGAGGCTGTCCTCAAAAGAATGCACAACAGACTGGATCAATCTGAAATGGGCTGTGCACTGATTGGTGGTCATCATGATGACAGCTGTCATGAGCTTGTACAAATCTCGGGAATGAATGCTAAATGTCCACTCTAAAGGCCTTCATGGATGATACAACAGTGCTTTGACCAAAGAAAAAAACCGAAACACGAAAGCAAGCTATTCAAATTAGTTGCTTCATTCAGGGATTTCAAGCCAAAGAAATCACGAAGCCTTCTCCATGCGAAAAGGAAAAATAACAAAAACAGTCACGTTCACCATAGCCAACCAGGTCATTCCAGCTGGAACAGAAGAACCAGGTGGGGAGGTGGTTTGATGACTTCTTGAGTCTTCGTGAGGACCCTGAAGTCTGGCCAAAGTTAAAATATCAGAGAGAATCAATGAAAGCCAAAATCAACAGATATTCAAGGAAGGCCGGGTGTCCCACCAGGTCTTACTGACTTCGCGCTCTTCTGCCAAGCAAAGCTTTCCTCTAGAAGCTATCCATCATCCAGGAATACAAAGTGCGTAAAGCAAGGTTACTAACGATACGTGAGGACCCTGAAGACGAAGACTGGCAGAAAATGGAAAGTTCGGAAGGCAGCAGACAGTGGCTGGGATCAACAGAAATGAAATGGTGGCCAAAAGCAAAAGGGAAAGAACAGAAAGACATGGTGACAGAGGAGCTGAAAAAAAGAAGAGGACGCCAAGAGAATCCAGAAGGCAGCCCAGCAACAAGGACGTGGGAAAATGGCACCTCTTAGAATCACATCCTTAAATCTCCTGGTCAAATGGGGGAAATCAGGTGACCCTTCGTGTCCACTCTGTCCCAACAAACAGTGGCACATGTTCCGAGCTCAAGCAAAGCAGCGCTGATCCAGGGAAGGTACGCATGAAGACACAAACCAAGTGCTCAAGGAGAACGCACATGCAGTTAATACTGCTGGAGGAAGCTCTTCGCCACCAGGATCTCCAGCAACAAAGCATGATCTGGAACAGCTGTGTGATTAAGAGTATGAAAGCATGGTTTTACTGAATGGAGCAAATGACTGGGAATCACAGTAGGCCTTCCAGAGAACGACCCAGAGATTACGAGGAAGAGTGGCATGAGACATTGTGCATGAGACCAGATATTGTTCTCCACTAAGTTTCATCAAAACAAATGATTTTGATCGAACTCGCTGTGCTATACGATAGCGGAATGAAGCAAGACGATGTGTAGGCTCATCAGCTTGTGATCTCATGTAATTCCATGGTCTTACAGGTAAGAAGAGGATCAGAACCCAAAAGACAATGGCAGAAGCAGTTGAAAACAGTTCCAGCTGGATTTGGCCGAGGAGGAATAAAAGTGAACTTCATACCAGCCGCCGTGGCGAAGTGGTTAGTGTCGTGGACTCCCAACTGGGAAGTCGCTGGTTCAATTCCCATCAGAGTCATGTGGGATTTTTTCTGTCCCGACCGGCTCCTATCCAGAGAGTTGAGTTCGCTGCGGACTCAGTTGGGAAGACTGGGACCACATAGTCCACTCAGAGTGTTGCTCAAATTGCCTGACCAACACTGCAGGTGTCTGTGTCTCTCGGGCCTGGTTGATTCAGGATATATTATGAAAGGAAGCGTAGAGCACAACCCTCTCATACAGTCTCAGACCGAAACAGAAATCCGTAGCATCGTCTTTATCATCCTAATTCTCATCGATCAGCATAAAAAAAGTCAAATTCTGTGGCCTTTCAAGCCCTGCTCTCACGGTGACCTCAGTTTCGATGTCTCTCCACATCAGTGGCCTTGGTTTGGTTCCGTCGGGGTTACCGGTATCGGCGGGTCCATGGGGGCTGTTGCTGAACGGACGGACGTGGTGGCGCCCTCCGGAGGGAGAGCTCACTCACGCCGGCTCCGCGACTAAGCAATTATTGTCGTCAGCAGGGGGGCTTAGTAGGTGGTGTCCTGCGTATGTTGGATCAGAACAGGTGCCACTGAACACCACCGAAGTGACTCGGCAGCAGTGCAGTGTCTCCGCCGGTGGGTTGCCTCTTGACGACTTGACATTGACTGCTTCCTATAGATTGCTGGTGCGGGGGCTGCGGCGGGACCGACCGGGCTGTGGTTGTGGGCGGGCTGTCGGAATGAGCGGCGTGGGTGCACTGCCACTGAGGTGGCACAGATGTTAGGACAGTGTCAAAAAAAAAAAAAAAAAAAAAAAAAAAAAAAAGTGAACTTCATAAGGCATTATTTCCTAACTAAAAATAGGTTATCATGGGGGGTAAGACACTCCTCTCTAAAATGGCATGCCTTGAGACGCCGCCCATCCAAAAGTTGTGGGTTTGAATCCGGCTGCGCTATGGAAAAGAGTTGGCAGTAGAAGGGCATGGGAGTCATGACCTTCTCTAAAGACTGCTGCTGCCAAGCTCTCCCTAGAGTTTCTTTCCGCTGAAGAGAGTAAAGGAATATTTTCGGAAAAATCTATGCTTTACAGCTCGTGGCTACACTATCGCTAATACTTGTCCTGTTAAACTAAATTGTTACTCTCATTTCACGAGTTTTCCGGTTTTTAATCGTCTTTCCTGTTTCCTTGCTTACCACCAACTCTTCATCGCTGAGAGGCCACTGGGTTAAAGTCAGAGGCTTCGTGTTTCAAATACCACATACTCGTAAGCATCTAGATGTTTATCTAGATGGTTTTGAAAGTGTTTTCTGAAGGAGCACTGACACGTGTCAAAACTCTATTTCACAAGTTAGCAGCTCGGTCATTTTTTCAAAACAAATGGAATCGACGTGAGTTAGTATTTCATTGATTCTGAAGTTGTGACCACGAATACTTTTGTTAAGACTGTAAAGAAGGGGGGGGGGGGGGGAAAGATGCGATACAAGGATCATAATAGCATGCATAATTTCATACATTTTAATCAAACTTCC
>JADBJO010006921.1:102500-105000 GCA_016801955.1 Conus betulinus
AGGCGTTGCTGACGGAGTCGAGTATTTTATAGACTGGCGTAGTAAGAGACTGTTTTTGAGAATGTTTGTTGCGTCTGAAATGTGATTCTCCTCATTTTCCTTCGATATGGTCATCGAGGAGGCTCCAAGCAGACGAATCAAAATCAAAGGAATGGGACTATTTTGTGGGCTTCCAGTTGGTGCAAAGATAGGGTCACGGGCTAGTGCAGAGGCCTGAAATGTGACGTCGACTAAGGGGAAGGTCATGCATTTGAAGATTTGGGATTTCATCGGTGAAAATTCCCCCCCCCCCCCCCCCCCCCCCCCCCCCCCCCCACCCCCCCCCCCCCCCCAAAAATCCAAAAAAAATCCAAGGGAAATCATAGGTTGGTTGTTGTTTTTGATTAATTTTCAGTTCAACATTAAATGCTGGCTCAAACTTATGGCGGGCCTCAAAACGCCTACATGGATCATAATGATACGTGTTTTAGTGCAAAATCCCTATTGCGGTGTGTCGCCAGTGTCTTCAGTCTCCGTGGTGATAGAAAAGAGCTGGTATGACCAAAGCTCTCACAAACCGACCATGCAGAGACGCGGGCTCTTTGAGACACGGAGATCGATTTCCAGCGTCACAGCCAAACAAAACTGTCCGCCCATCTCAATCTCACCACCCCCCTCCCCCCCTCTCTCTCTCCCCCCCCCCCCCCCCCCCCGACAGCATGGGGTAGCCTGTACTGCCCTCCTTCCCTCCCCCTCCACCCCCTACGCCCCGGTCTCCACACCACAGTAGTGGATAGCACAGGCTGTACCCCTGCCACTAAAAGTACTCCCACCCCACCCACACCCCGCCTCCGGACAATTATCGCTGCATGGAAGGCCTGAAATGTCCCCCCCACCCTCTTCCCTGTTACATCCTCCTCCTTGTTACCTGTTACAAAAGTGGCGTGTGTGTGTGTGTGTGTGTGTTTCTTTTTTTCTAGAATTTTCCGCATATCTTGCGGCTGAGTTCAAATATGATTATTTTGTGCTATGTTTTGCGAGCTGTATTTGCAAATCATTTTCTACAGAAAGTGCACACACACACACACACACACACACACACACACACACACACACACACACTCGCGCGCGCGCGCGCGCGCGCGCGCGCATGCTCATGAGTGCGAACAATTTTCCGCCAACATTACTGATATTAATCGGCGGTCTAGAGAGTTATATATGTTCATCTTTTTCCTCTCCATACTTTCGTTTTGTTTCATTTTACTACCTTTCGCTGGCTGCTTTGGGGGTGCTCTGAAATCTTTTTTGAACACTTGGTGGTGAGAACACCACAGAATTATGGACTATGGCGTGTCTCTATTTGACGCCAAGAACACACACACACAATCAGCTGTGTCTCCCTGATGAGTCCGATCCAGCGGACGAAAGGCCTAGGAGCAGGCAATATAAATAGATCTGCCTTCGAGAGGGATTACGATGGTTCCCTCGTGCAGCTAGTGAAGGGTTTTCATATTTGATGATATTTTCTTAATTTCATGTTTCCATTTTCTTCATCTTCAACCCCCCTCCGCCCCTCCTTTTCATTTTTAATTTTTTTCCCCTTTAAGTTAAAATCTTTGCCAAGTCATTACTATAATGATGGAAGAATTGTTAGCCGGCACTTGTTTTCCCCCACTACTTAATTGTTCAGCATTATATATATATATATATATATATATATATGTGTGTGTGTGTGTGTGTGTGTGTGTGTGTGTGTGTGTGTGTACATGCAGTCTGAAGGGGGGTGGGGGGGAGGGAAGGCGCTTTGGGCTATGGGGGTGGGTGGGTGGAGGTAGGGAAAACACTTTGGTCTGCCGTTTGCCACGCCTACTGTCGGGGGAGGGGGGGGGGGGGGGGGCGCATTTTGGACTGGGGAGGAGGAGGAAGGGGAGGCGTATGGGTCAGCTGAAACTGTTCCACCCTGGGCAGTATGGGGGCTAGTCAATGCTGTCTGGGGGACAGCATGGTCAGGGGAACAGTTTCAGCTGGGACACCGGGTGTGAGGGAAATCAAAGGTCAGTGTTGCAGGTGCGGGTGAATGGACCTTGCATCACGACTGATGAGGGATGAGAGGGGGCGGGCGAGGGGAGGGGAAGGAGGGGGGTGAAGGGAAAAGGGGGGGGGGGTTAGGGAAGGAAGGATGGGAGGAGGGGGGAGGGCGGGGGCGGTGGATTGCGCTCATTTGGTGATGAATCTTGCGCACTGATATTTCTGCGTCACTCTTTCTTCTGCTGCGACCCGAATTAAGGTGCGTATTTCTTCTGCTTCTGCTCTCTCTCTCTCTCTCTCTCTCTCTCTCTCTCTCTGTGTGTGTGTGTGTGTGTGTGTGTGTGTGTGTGTGTGCCGGAGGTGGATATACATGTACGTCTTGCAGATAAGTCTGTGTACATTGTGTTATAGCCTACAATATTCATTAGTAAGTTAAATGTCATGTCACATTACATCATATTATTGAGCATGACATTGTATCGTTGTCGTCGTC
>JADBJO010006921.1:110000-112500 GCA_016801955.1 Conus betulinus
GCTATGCCTTTCCCACCCATACTAGCCGAAAGAAAATCGCGGTCTTTGAGAAATCTGCTCATGCCATCAGCTCTCCCGATTCCAGATGACATCTATGCTGGATGCTTCAAATGTACAGCTGAACACTGTGTGGTTTGTGAAAACCACCTAGTTGAGAGAGCAAACATTCAGTAGTATGCAGACAGGAGAGACATTTACCATCCGTCATCGACTGTCCTGTGACAGCAGCAATATCGTCTACATGCTGTACTGCACCAACTGTCAGAGCACACAGTACATGGGTGTGAAACTATGCTGACACTGAAAGATCGCTTCTATCTTCACAGGTCTAACATCAAGTTGAACAAAGGTGCATGTGTTCATGTCAACAATAATTTCAACTTACCTGAACACTCTCTGAAGAACATGAGATGCATTGTGGTGGAAAAGGTCCACAGCCTGAACAAAACCGCAAGACAGAGAAGAGAAGATTTCTGGAAGAATAAACTAAAGACAGTTTATCCTTTGGGTCTCAACGGCCTTGATTCCGATGGACACTGATTTGCAGAGTGGAGATGGGGGAATCTTGGTTAACTTACGGGAGGGGTGGTGCATGATGTGGTTGGGTGGAATTCTTTATGTGATCTGCACATGTGTGTATATGTGTAAATGCTGTTATGGAATTGTCCCTGTGGCAGAGGGACTTGGTTCTCTGGCGGACTCAGTGGCAGAGAGAGACACGTGGGATATGCGCGCGCGCGTGTGTGTGTGTGTGTGTGTGTGTGTGTAAGTGCGTGTGTGTGAGTGTGTGCGAGTGCGTGTATGTGGGGCGTCTCTTTTTTCTTTCTCAATCTCAATTTTATCTCTTAATCCCAAGTTTTTTTTCTTTTAAATGGCAGAAACACTGACGTCATAGCTATGACAACTTTGTTCAATGCGTCAATACTTATGACGTTCTTACCGTGTCAATAAACAAGCCCCAGAAGAAGGCCGCATGGCCGAAAATTTGGCAAAATATTATGACATTAAGTGCGTTGTGTTTCCTTTTAATGTAATGTATTTATCTATCTATCTGTCTGTCTGTCTATCTATCTATCTATCTATCTATCTATCTATCTATCTATCTATCTATATATATATATATATATAGAGAGAGAGAGTGTGTGTGTGTGTGTGTGTGTATGAATAAATCAGAGAGAGAGTGAGAGAGAGGTGTTCGTCCTAACTCTTAACAGCAGGGTCAAAACACAGTGCCACCAGACCGCCAGTTAGTCACCACTGCACCCCCTGCAACACCAATATTCATTGGGAGTGACCTCTCCTCTTTTTTGTCAGTTTGTTAGCTGATCTCAGTGTGTGTGTGTGTGTGTGTGTGTGTGTGGTTTGTCTGTAACGTTGTTGCAGGTGACTTCCAAATGGACGGTGGTCAGGGACACGTGCGTCCGGTACAAGTTCCAGGGCAGCTTGACCAGTGGCTACGTGCACCTGATCCTGTCCTGGAGTTCCAGGGACCAGCGCGCCGTGTGCCTCAAGGGCCAGTTCACCAACAACGGCCAGATGTACATCAACCTCCTGACCTCCGACACGGTCACTGAGATCGGCCTGCATATCGTCTGGAGGTCAGTGGGAGGAGGGTGGGGGTGGGTATGGGGGTGCACCTCGTCTGGAGGTCCGTGGAAAGAGGATGGAGAGGGAGGAGGAATGGGGGAGGGGGTGTGTGGGTGCACCTCATCTGGAGGTCAGTTGAAGGAGGGGGGGGGTGGAGGGGGAGGACTAGGGGGTGGGGTGCACCTCGTCTGGAGGTCAGTGGGAGGAGGGTTGGCGGGAGGAGGAGAGGGAAGAATGGTGGGTGGGGGAAAGGTGGGGGGGGGTGGGGGTGCACATCGCCTGGAGGTCAATGGGGGGGGGGGGGGGGGGGGCGGTAGGGAGGAGGGTGAGGAATGGTGAGTGGAGGTGAGTGAGGGGAAGATGGGGGTGGAGTGGGATGGGGTGGGGTGGGGGTGCACATCGTCTGCAGGTCAATGGAGGGGTGGGGTGGGGTGGGGTAGAGGGAGGAAGGGGAGGAATGGTGGGTAGCGGTGAGTTTGGGGAAAGCGGGGGTGGAGTGGGATGGGTGGGGGTGGGGATGCACCTCGTCTGGAGGTCAGTGGAAGGGGGCGGGGATGGGGGGGGGGTGGGTGGGGGAAGGTCGGGGTGGGTGGGATGAGGTGGGGGGGGGGGGGGGGGGTGCACGTCGTCTGGAGATCAGTGGAAGGGAGAAGGAGGAATGGGGGTGGGGGTGGAGCGTGGATGCAATGGAGGTGAGTGGGTGGGAGTGGGGGTGGGGTGCTCATCTGTCTGGAGGTTAGTGGAAGGGAGAGGGGGGAATGGTGGTGGGTGGGATGGAGGGGATGGGGGGCAGCACCTCCTCTAGAAAGAAGAAGGAGGAATGGTGATGGGTGGGGGTGGGTTTGGGTGGGGCTTGCTCTTCTGTCTGGAGGTCAGTGGAAGGGAGATGGAAGAATGGAGGTGGGGTGGGTTG
>JADBJO010006921.1:117500-120000 GCA_016801955.1 Conus betulinus
TGCCGAGAGGAAAAAGAGACTGGTCAGGAGTGACGAAGTGACTGCGTATCATGAACATATCGCCAGAACCCAGAAAGGAGGAGGGGAGGCAATCAAGAGCTTCGGTGGCGGAACAAGCTTCATTTCAGTGCTGCAGCTTGTTCGGTGTCGTCCATGTTTTGATGTCAGAGACACAGGCTCTGGGGGGCAGAACCAAGTTTGGTCGTTTGAGGTTAATATCTGGAAATGTACAACCGATTGTCGTCGGAGAAACTGGTGATGGTAGACAGAGAGTTAAAAGATTATTCCCCCGAAGTGGGAGTGTGGCTACCCATGTGGCAGGGTAATCCAAAACGGTCACACACGTAATGTTCTCATCCGCAGCTGATGCATTTGTACCATAGTGTTGAAGTACTTCGGCTGTTTGGATGATCCCCGGAGTCTTTTAGCCAGGGTACGACAACAACAACAACAACAAAAGGTTATGTTAGCGAGAGGCTGACTATGGAGAACAAAGAGGACAGGGCCCAGAACAGTATCTTGGGGAACACCGTATTCCAAAGGGATCGGGATGGAGAAAGGCCGCCAGCCAGACATTCTGAGCGTGATTTGCGTGGTCTGAGTCCAGGCAAGGCAAAGCGCTGATTCCACAGCGGAGTTTCAGACGAGACGGAAGAAACTGAGTGGTCCCCTGTGTTGAAGGCTGTTGAGAAGTCGAGCAAAGGGAGAAAGGAGGCTTGATCGTCATCCTTGGAGTATGAAAGTTCGTTGATTTTCTTTATAGAGCAGTCTCAGGGTTGTGGCCAGAACAACAAGCAGACGGAAGGGGACAGAACAGGATTTTAGCTTCCATGTGGTCAGACAGTTGCAGGATTTTTTTTTCTTATCATTGAAAGGAATCAGAAATTAAAACCAGCTCCGTGGGTTTTTTTTTTTTTCAATGAATTGGGTTCAAGCGAAGGTTTCTTCGGAGAGGTCTCACAATTGCAGATTAGAAGACTGCTGAAAAAAAAAAAAATCCACACCACCCGGAAGGAAGTTTTAAGAATGATGTTTTTAGTGAGTCCACCAAAAAACAAGGACGAACGAGTTACAAGACAAAACAGATCCGTAGTATTTTTCATTGCTTCAATTCTTCAAAAAGGGAGTTGTTGATAATATTCGTCAAGTTGGGGAGTTGTCAAAAGGGAAACGGTAGACGGGTCAAGTTCACAGGTTTTAATAGATAATTACCAGATGACAGTTCTCACCATTTCTGTAGAATGATTACCAGATGACACTTCTCACCATTTCTGTAGAAATAGAGAGGACAAAGGTCAGACAACTGTGAAATACTGCCTCATTCTCACAGAGAGAGAGAGAGAGAGAGGGGGGGGGGAGTCTCTATTCAAACGATATTAAAAGAAAAAGAAAAACCCCGTCCTGTGACAACACAACAAGCCAAGATCGAAGAGGGATCAAAGGGAAATTACTCCCTTGGCTGAAACCAGACCAATTCGTTCCCAGCATGCTCAGAGGTCCCCGAGGCGCCATTGGTCAGCGAATACGAGGCAGAAGCACACACACACACACACACACACACACACACACACACACACACTCTCTCTCTCTCTCTCTCTCTCTCTCTCTCTCTCTCTCTCATCTGACCCCAGCCACAGCTCCCAGGGAGGGGATAGGAATGCTGGGAATGCTTCATCATGTCCACCTTTACTGATGCATGCTGGGGGGAAAAAAAGGGCGGCCATGTCGCCTGGGTCCCCAGCTAATGCTAACCTGAGATCATAGACAGATGCTTAGGGGAGACTACTCCTCGGCGAACGCGTGCGTGCTGACAGGGCGGCCGATGGCTTATCGTTAAAAAAAAAAAACGGATGTGTCCGATTGTAGCCGCCGTGGCGAAGTGGTTAGCGTCGCGGACTCCCGGCTGGGAGGTCGTGGGTTCGAATCCCATCAGAAGTCATGTGGGTTTTTCTGCCCCGACCGGCTCCTACCCAGAGTTGAGTTTGCTGCGGACTCAGTTGGGAAGACTGGGACCACACAGTCGAGTTTCATCCACTTAATGGATGCGTTTCTGAGAGTGTTGCTCAAATTTCCTGACCAACACTGCAGGTGTCTGTATCTCTCGGGCCTGGTTGACGCCGGGATATATTATGAAAGGGAAGCGTAGAGTACAGCCCTGTCATGTAGTCTCAGACCGAAATGGAAATCCGTAGCATCATCATAATCATCCTCATTTCTCATCGATCAGCATTAAAAAAAAAAAAAAAAAAAAAAAAAAAAAATGTCTCAAATTCTGTGGCCCTTCATGCCCTGCTCTCATGGTGACCTCAGTTTCGATGTCCTCTCCACGTCTGTGGCCTTGGTTTGGTTCCGTCGGGGTCACCGGTATCGGCGAGTCCATGGGGGCTGTCGTTGGACGGACGTGGTGGCGCCCTCCGGAGGGAGAGCTCACTCACGCCGGCTCCGCGACTAAGCAATTATTGTCGTCAGTAGGGGGCTTAGTAGGTGGTGTCCTGCGTAT
>JADBJO010006922.1:0-40000 GCA_016801955.1 Conus betulinus
CAGAACAGCACAGTACAACACAGCACAGTACAGCACAGCACAATAAATGGTGTGTTGTCCAGATCAGAAAACAATATCAGCAGCCGTCATGTCATCTTCAGATAGAGTTTGAGTCATCCTCAGTGTTCACTGATGACATTACATTGCATTACATTCCATTGCATTACATTACATTACATTACATTACATTACATTACAATAAAGGTTGTTCTTTCTGGGTCTGGGATCAGTGTCAGCAGCCACCATGTCGTCTTTAGACGCTGCTTGGGCCATTCCATTCCTAGGTTCAATCAATCATTACTTTAGGTTACATTACATTACAATTCATTACATTACATCACATTACACTGTGTGTTTTCCTGACCTGGGAGCAGTGTCACCAGCTGTCAAGTCGCCTTTACAAAGTGTTGGCATCATTCTCCATGATCATCACACGTCGCATGACGTCACGTTACGTAACCTTATGTTACACTGCGTTGCGTTACATGACGTATTTTCCCTGGCCTGAAAGCAGTGTCAGCTGCCGCCGCCAAGTCGTCTTTAGACTAAGTTACATTGCGTCACGTTATCGTACGTTACGTTACATGGTGTGTTTCCTGGTTTAGATGCAGGTTCCTGGCAGACTGTAGGTCACAGTATTGTCGTGTTGTAGACATTGAAGGAGCTTACATAAGCTGCAGCACGACAGGAGGAGAGGGAAGGGAATGAGGCTAACTACAGTCAACTATTTTTGCAACAGACTGGCTCTAGAATTCCCTGGGGACTTTACTTGACCTTGCTGCTCTGTCTTGGCATTCCATTCGGCGACAGACCTCACAGAAAAATGATCTATTTGCAAAGTGAGGCGACTGTGGGCGGAAATCCAATCAAATTTGAAAAAAATTATTGCTAAAATTCCGAAAAAAAAAACAAACAAACAAAAAAAAAACCCGTTGATAAACGAATCACAAGACAAAAACACGACGCATTTCGACCTCTTATGTCTTCTTCAGGCAGCATACACAACACTCAGGACAACGAAATGAACGATCAATCACTTATCTTCATCCAATTTCGGAGAAAGATAGGCATTGATGAAGATTATTCCAGCACTAATTGTCTTGTCCCACATTGTCTTGTTTTCTTCTGTAGTTGTTTTGCTTTGTGATTGTGCTGCCTCTGCTCTTTGTTTATGAATTTGTTTGTCAAAGGAATCAATTTTGATGATGAAATGACAGTTTTCACATGGTCTTCGCGGTCGGCTAAGCTGAAAGCAACATGAATAGATTTTGCTTTGTTTTTATGTTGTCCTGTGTTTTGATTCGTTGGTGCTTTTTTGCTTCAATACTATAACGTTCTATGCAGTCTTGTTTAGTTGTATAACTGTAATTCTCTGTGATTGTGCTTTCTCGTATTTTTTTCCTTGTGTATTTGCTTTGCTTTGTATTTTGGTGCCCTGTGTTTTGTTTCATTGTGTGCTTGTTTCGCTTCATGCTTTACTCAGTTCCATGTTTCGTTCCATTGCGTCCTCAAAGTTGACTAAGGTTGTCCCACCTTGTCTCGTTTCTTTGGGTACTTGGATTGTTTGTGTTTATGTTGTCTGTTTTCTTGTGTATCCTTGTTCTACTTGTGATTATGTCGTCCCGTGTTTTGTTTTATTGTGTACTAGTTTTTGCTATGCAGAACTGTGGTTTGCTGTATAGTGTCGTGCTGTGTCTCTTTGATCCTTCAGCAACATACTCACTCACGTGAGCTAAGTATCAGCATTTGTATATTGAACTTGACTCGTCAGACGATCTGTCGGTGATAACGACAATGACAACAGCGAAACGTTGATCACGTGTACTAATTACGTGTGGTAGCATTTAAATGTTTAATACGACAAATACATCGATCGATCACTCAGTGGCAACAATGACAGCCAAGTGGTGATCACGTGTACTAGATATGTGTGGTAGCATTTACATGGTTGATACGACAACTGCATCGATCACTCAGTGGCAACAATGACAGCCAGACGTTGCTCATGTGCATGCAAGCCTTGTGCCTCCCACATGACTGAGGGAAACGTAGTTCACTGGATCAAGCACCCAGCTGGGAATCCAGGGGAACCGTGAGTCCGTCGCTTGTTCAAATGTTGTTGTGCATGTTTTTTTCTCTTTTTTTTAACACTGAAATGTTGATCAGTCAACATTGTGTCATGTGTGCAGCTTAAGTGAAGCGGTGCACTTTTTACCATATAAAGCAAACATTCTGACATGGTGAAAATTGAAAGTTAGAATCTAAAACCGATAGTGAATCTTTTTGCCCCTCATTTAGTCACATTATCGTGTGTACTTTGTGGGTGCTTTCAAGCAAACTGAAGATAACGAAGGAGGGACTTCTACATTTCTTGTCTTAACAACTTTGGGACAGTAAGATTTCTAAACAATCCATGTTCCACTTATGCAGTGTGTCATCATAATACTCCAGTAGCTAGCCTACGTCAGTGACAACTCTTGCCGCATCCTTTACATGATCACGTCCACTGTTAAAATCAGTACTTAGATGATGTCATTGTCATCGGTGGTAACTATGCCCTTAGCGATCCTTTTTGTTGTTTCTGGAAAAGGCCAAAAAACCCAAATATTAAGTTTCGAAATTCTGCTCTGAATTTGCTGCCAGTTAAACAATAGAGGTAGAAGTTGACTGCACTGTTGGAGTAGGCCAGGGACATTGCTGACTGCAAGGAAAACTTTGTTTTGTCCATACTCATTGGGTCATCAGAATCAACATAATGGTACGTGAGGTCATGTACTTGGAGAGGGGCTGTTAGGACAAAAAAAAGCAGTGCATGTAGCAATCAAGGTGACAGTCAGTGAAGACACTTTCCGTTGCCCGGATTCCTGGCTGGTTTGTTGCATAGTAAGCTTTTTGTTCATTCTGACCGATCTGACCATTGACCAGAGAAGAGCACTGTTGCTGACCACCAACACCGTGAAAGGTACAAAACAACGTTCAGTCATGGCTATCCAATCCCAAACCGTGTCAATAAACCATTGGTACATTTCTGATACAGCATGATGACAGCATCTGCCAGAACAAAGGCTTGTATTAATATCATACCCATAGAGAAAGTGACAGTTGATTAGAGCGATGGCGACTACCATTACACCAGCAGTAGCTCGCGACATTTTCTTCGTCCACACAGCATTGACACGATGTGGCCACAGCACAGAAGCTGCCCTGAGCATGGTCAGTGCCACCAGCATCCACGGAGATAACACTGTCGTCGTGTATAGTATCATGACAGAAATCTTACACAGCCAGGAATTCAGCTCATGAAAGTAGGGCACACCAAATTCTCTGTGGAGCAAAACATTTTAAAGGGCCAACACATCAACAACACCTGGTCAGACCAGGCCAGAACTTTGGAAGGAAAAACACCAGAAGTGGACGCAGGGAGACGAAACATGATCAGAGTGATCATGAAATTTCCGAAAATGCCAAACAGAAGCACGGTAGAATTCCCAATGGTCCAGATCAGGTCAACAGCTTTGGCATATGGGTTTGTAATGCTCATGCCAAAACATCCCTGTTCGAAGGGCCAGAAGTTATCATCGTACTGTTCACTTTGAAGTTCATAGCAGGTGCTTAGTTGGGTTTGGGTGTCTTATTGTATTTGAGATTGTTCGTTATCATTCTTCGAGATTCAACAATATTGTTTTCTTCCAGTGGGAAGAATTGAGTATCTCCCCCCCCCCCACACACACACACGCACGGACGCACGCATTCACGCATGGATACACACACACACACACACACACACACACACACACACACACACACACACACACACACAGAGGGGGGGGGGGGGGGAGGAGGAGAAAAAAAAAAACCACCACACACACACACGCACGCACCAACGCGCGCACACACACCAAAGCCATCGAAATTAGAATGTAAAACCACCTGTTGGTATCGTGGTTAGTATAGTAGGTTGCCTTTTTATTGTCACATTGTCTGGTGATAAATAAAAGTTATATGGTATATGGACCTACCCATTCATGGTAACACTATCAATACTGAACGTGAATACGAGGCGGCAGCGAAGATTTCCATCTGTCACAGCCATATATATATATGCCTTGTCTATGTCAATTTCAAATTTTACTGGATGTTAGAGGAGGGGGGGGGGGGGGGGGGTATACGGATGCGCTTATTGCGCTTATTTTTATTCATAAACAAACTATTGCCCTTCATGAAGAGTTCTAATGGAACGATCATTCACATCGTATTACCAGTCCAACTGATCCAACTTCATACATTAAGAAACATGAACACATCGCAGCTTGAACGCTTTGTATAGATAAAAAGACGAGTTTTCTAGTTTTTCTTTCATTATTTGATGCTAGAAGTAAACAATCTGAAACGATTTGGATGTTTATAGTACTTAAAAAGCATGTAAAGTTCTCTTACATCAGTCAGTATAGGACAGCACAGAACATGATGCACTTCGTCTTCTTTCATTTCTTTACATAAAGGACAAATGAGAATCAACAGAGGTGTGTCATTTGTATCAAAATCTATGAAACGGTTGTACGTGCCTGTCAAAATAATTTCAGATATGTAGCAAGAAAATAACACTTTAACTTTTTAAAGTATACATTTCAAAACATGTTTGTCTCTGCTGGCAGGTTTTGATTTTAAAACAGTAAAAGTCAGCCTTTTTAAGAGATACATACCTTAATGTTTACAAACTTTAACAACGGGCATACGATTTCCAGTCAGTCTGACATTCACACGCTATAAGTGTTCATCTTTTCTAAATACAACTACATAATTTTTATTCATATTAACGTTTACGTGGAATGTTGATGTTATCCTATGTAGAGTGTTTAATAGTGTATTTAACTCTATGACTGTTTCTGACAGGA
The DNA here is from genome assembly GCA_016801955.1 of Conus betulinus. Classification (NCBI taxonomy): domain Eukaryota; kingdom Metazoa; phylum Mollusca; class Gastropoda; order Neogastropoda; family Conidae; genus Conus; species Conus betulinus. The sequence goes on from JADBJO010006922.1 coordinate 4,896, forward strand.
AGGCTACTGAATTTACCGTAGGTAATACAAATAATTCAAAAACAATTATACGTAAATGTTGCAGTATACATTTCATTCTCCAAAAAGTGGAAAATGGAATGGAGAGCCCTGCTTGGTAAGAAATAATGCGCAACCTTCCACTGGAGAGACTCGTACATATGTACTGCAGGGACACACAGGTGTCAAAGGAAATGAGACACACTGGCAGTCATAACAACTGGGATTATAGCTAAGGTAAAGCTGAAGGTTGACGGTTAAAACTGCTTTTATATCATAGGTACACGTGATCAGTGGTTGAGTAGCCCCTTCCAAACTCCTCTTTATACTCCCCTGCGATGTAATATACAGCTCAATCTTGATTTTTGTTTTCAACCACTGAACTATAAAGTTTACTGCTTGTATAGCATTATGATATCCGTCTGTAGTACAAGATCCTCAACATCTACATTTTAGATAAACGTTATATAATGTTTTTCTGCACAGTTATCTGGGATGATTCCCTTATCAAACACATTATCAAACAAAGAGACAAACAGAGTTTTGAACGCTTTTTCATGAATCAGTATAAAAGAATCATTGACACGAGTGTGTGTGTGTGTGTGTGTGTGTGTGTGTGTGTGTGTGTGTGTGTGTGTGTGTGTGCTTGCGTGTTTCTTTTTTTATGCTCAAACCGTAGCACTTTGACACTTATTTTACATTCAAGCTGAAAATAAGACGAATAATATTTAAACCAGTCCATCCAGGATACATTTCTCCTATGTCAGTTTTTTTGTGTTAATTTTAATATCACCAGTGATTAGAAATGCAAGTTGCGCATCGAGTTCGCTTCACTTCATTCTGTCATATTTTAGCTGTATGAATATATTTTGTTTTAGATGCCTTCAACTCATGGATTGAGCATTTTCCGCATTCGTTATTTATTAAATCAAATCTCTGTATCCAATTACTGGACATAACCGGTTTACAATATCACTCTGTCGAAACGGATTCGAACTTATACCTTCAAAACTTAAATCTTGTATTGTCAGTAAACTTGCGTAATACAGATAACAACACTTTCAGTCTTTTAAACGTATTGAACATGCCCAAGACAGATAATTTCAAACCGTGTGTTTCTAAAGATAGAAATGTATAATATGGAACAGTAAAATAGTGTCAGTACTCTAAACCTGGTCAAACTTCTCTTTTAAGTGCATAGGTCTTTTATACACGGTTAAAGAACTTTCGTTACACAAAATTATAAAGACTGTGTCAGTCTTTGAAACCTAGTGAACGTACCCAATACAGATCACAGTAGACTTTACCTGTTCCTACAAAGAAGAAATCTTGTATGATAGGAAACAACAAAACTGTATAAGTCTTCTAGGACTGGCCAGTTTTCTCTGTGAGGAATATTTAAACATGCGTCGGTCTTCTAACGACTGCCAACTTGCACTTAACCTGTGTCAGTCAAGTCAAGTCAAGTCAAGTCAAGTCAAGTCAGAGAAGTCTAGAACACTACTATCTCCAAAGAGAAATTAAGAATGGCCTTGAAAACATGACGATGGATCTACATTTAACAAATCACACCCACCCATTCACTCCCACACATCCACCCACACACAGAGATAATACACACACACACACACACACGTATGTGTGTGTGTGTGTGTGTGTGTGTGTGTGTGTGTGTGTGTGTGTGTGTGTGCGCGCGTGTGTGTATATATATTCCTATCAGTGAGTAGAATAAAAAGAAACACAAAAAACCACCTGACAAGCACGTGTAAACACGTGAAAATAAAACAGCAAGCTATATAATTATAATACTGACAGCACAAGCCTCCCACATCCTGACGACTGCACATGCCAAGAAACAGACCTGTTGATGTTTTAAGCTTGTCTTTAGCTTGCTTGCTTTTATATATATATATATATATATATATATATATATATATATATATATATATATATATATATATATATTTATACTGTTTGTGTAATATTTTTAGTTTTTTCAACAACTTTTTTCCTCTGCACACTTTCGTTTCATTTAATTCTACTACCTTTCGCTGGCTGCTTTGGGGGTGCTGCTGGATTCTTTTTCAAACCCTTGGCGGTCGGAACACCACAGAATAATGGACTGTGGTGTGTCTCTATCTGACGCCAAGAGCACAGACACAATCAGCCGTGTCTCTCTGATGAGTCCGATCCAGTGGACGAAAGGCCTCGGAGCAGGCGATACATACATGATAGATCTGTTTTCGAGAGGGATCGTGATAGTTTCCTCATGCAGCTAGTGAAGGGTTTCATATTTATGATATACATTTTCCCATTTACTTCATCTTCAATTTTTTTTTCTCTCTCAATTTCAAATCTTTGCCAAGTCATTACTATAATGATGGAAGAATTGTTAACCTGCACTTGTTTTCCCCCACTGCTGCTTAATTGTTCAGCATTATATTGTTTGGTCAATCAGTGAGTGATTGCATCTCTTACGAGATCCAAGGAAAGGTGTTTCTGCACAATTCTTAGCTGCTGACAATGCTTGGGTTATTGAACAGCAGAGTTGACCACTCAGACTGTTCCATATGTTTTGATCTCCCTTGCATCCTTAAACGGATCCTCAAGCATAGGCTCAAAGATTGTCCCTCACATTTTATACTGTTTGCGTAATATTTTTTAGTTTTCAACAACTTTTTTCCTCTCCACACTTTCGTTTTATTTAATTCTACTACCTTTCGCTGGCTGCTTTGGGGGTGCTGTTGGATTCTTTTTCGAGCCCTTGGCGGTTCGGAACACCTCAGAATTATGGACTGTGGTGTGTCTCTATCTATCGACGCCAAAAGCACAGACACAATCAGCCGTGTCTCCCTGATGAGTCCGATCCAGTGGACGAAAGGCCTCGGAGCAGGCGATACATGATATAGATCTGTTTTTCGAGAGGGATCGTCATAGTTTCCTCATGCAGCTAGTAAAGGATTTTCATATATTTATGATATACATTTTCCCATTTACTTCATCTTCAATTTTTTTTCTCTCAATTTCAAATCTTTGCCAAGTCATTACTATAATGATGGAAAAATTGTTAACCTGCACTTGTTTTCCCCACTGCTTAATTGTTCAGCAATATATATATATATATATTTATATACAATGAAACAATAAATTCCAAGGATAAGTACCGAGCACCGTTCCAGCAACTTACAGAGCAGCTAGGTGTTGCAATGACTGCAAGAAATATTGAATTATAAACAAAGCTTGCTCTTATGTCTCAGATTGTAGAAATAGGGGGGTGGTAAGCCTTCATATCTGCAGTGGTAGATGATTCTGCCTAACTGACAGTACGTGCTTGAGTGGGTGAATGGGGAATAAATAAATAATTTCTGGTATAGCATTCTTCTTAAAACCGAAAAGGCAGAGGAGTCAAATTACCACTTTCCGCAGTCACTAAGGAGATACAATCAGGTTTCGAAATACCGGTATCTGACCAGGAGTTATATGTTAGTGAGCTTTCTCCCCATTGGAGATGGTCTCCCTCTTTGGAGACTATAAGCTTGCTGAAGGTCATTTGAGAAGCATTTATTTATTCCCCATTCACCCACTCAAGCACATACTGTCAGTTAGGCAGAATAATCTACCACTGCAGATATGAAGGCTTACCACCCCCCTATTTCTACAATCTGAGACATAAGAGCAATTTTTGTTTATATATATATATATATATATATATATATATAAAATTATGAAACAAAACTTGCTTTTATGTCTTAGAGTGAAGAAATAGGGGGAAGATAAGCATTCATATCTGCAGTGGCAGTTAATTCTGCCTAACTAACTAAACAGTATGAGCTTGGGAGGGTGAGTGGGGAATAATAAATGCTTCTCAAATGAGTTCTCAGCAAACTTATAGTCTCCAAGAAGGCGACACTCTCCAAAGGGGAGGAAACTCACGCGGAAAGTGGTAACTTCATTCCTCTGCCTTTTCGATTTTAAGAAGAATGCTATCCCAGAAAAAAAGGCTGGTGTGCAATACCATAGTATGTTTGGTGAGTTTTCAAAAAAAAAAAACAACCAAAGGTGCCACCCAAGAAGCAAAAGAAAATCATGAAAAAAACAAAACAAGCGACATTTTCTAGTGAAAAAAAAAAAAAAAAAAAAAAATATATATATATATATATATATGTCCTTAAATGGGATAATAATTTTTTTTAGTTTTTCAGCAACTTTTTTTCTCTCCACACTTTCGTTTTATTTTTCTACCTTTCGCTGGCTGTTTTCGGGGTGCTGTTGGATTCTTTTCTGAACCCTTGGTGGTGAGAATCCCACAGAATTACGGACTGGACTGTGGTGTGTCTCTATTTGACGCCAAGAGCACAAACACAATCAGCCGTGTCTCCCTCATGAGTCCAACCCAGTGGACGAAAGGCCTAGGAGCAGGCAGTACATATAAATCTGCCTTTGAGTGGAATTGTGATGGTTCCCTCATGCAGCTAGTGAAGGGTTTTCATGTTTAAAACATATATTTTTCCCATTTCTTTATCTTCAAACTTTTTTTTTTCAAATCTTTGCCAAGTCATTATTATAATGATGGAAGAATTGCTAACCTGCAATTGTTTTTCCCCCTCTACTGAATTGTTCAGCATTATACACACACACACACACACACACACACACACACACACACACACATACACACACACACACACACACACACACACACACACACACACACACACATATATATATATATATATATATATATATATATATATATATATATATATATACAAGCAAGCTTTTTTTGAAAGAACATGAAAAATGTTGGCGGCAATGTTCACAGCTTTTTGTGTTACACGACATTCATTAAATTCATCTGACTATTTTTGTTTTTGTCACTAAAAGTCTTTTGTAAAGGTGACAAGCTTGCACTCTACAGAACTATCAAAACCCAGCGTCATAAAGTAGTAACTTTGCTCTATACGAAACTATTAAAACTCAGCCTTTAAAGTAGTAATCTTGCACGATACCAAACTATTAAAACCCATCTTTTTAAATTAGTAGCCTTGCTCAAAATGAAACTATTAAAACCCAGCCTTTTTAAGGAGTAAGATAAGCTTGCACTAAATCAACTATCAAACTGGCACAATATTCAATAGTTCTGTATAGTGCAAAACAGTTTTCAGATCTCTTTGTATTGAGCTATATGAAACAACTAAACCTCTGTCAGTTTTCAAAATATGGTGATCTTGCAACATGCATGGAATTATGACAATTCTGTCCGTCTCCTAAAGTGAGTAAGCTTGCTCTATATGCAAGTCACCCAGATTGTCTGTTAGAAAACCGATCAAGTCGGACGATGCAATGTCTTTACATCAGGATGCAAACTTAGCCCAATACAGACTGTGAGGGGCAGTGACGATGGTTCTGTGTCGGGATTATCAGGCGCTCTAAACAAAGGCGTCATGTACCATCTGTAGAAGGCATGATATCACAAGACTGATCCCAAACACTCCCAAACAGCATGTACCTGGTATTACAACCTTGCACTAGATATAAGCTGTAAACAGACACGATGTGTTCATCTGAGATCCAGCAGAGAGTCGAAATGGCTATCAGGCTAATTGATGTAAATATAAATGACGCGATCAGTACTTTAATTCTTGTTTAAAAGATGCTGCAAAATGTATGACAAAGCGGATAAATGTAAATAGTCGTAGGGGATGTGATGATTGGTATGACACTGAGTGTCGCCAAAGTAAAAAAACGCTAAAAGATTAATAAGTAAGTCAAATCGTAGTAAACGTTCAACGGATCGAGTTTTGTATTGTAATGCTAGGCGGGAATACAAACAACTTTTGAAAACGAAAGAAAGGGATTTTATCAGAGCATTGTTAGGAAAATTAGTAGCGTCTGTAAATTCTCAGAAAGATTTCTGGAACACCGTACAGAAGATTAGAGGTGGTAAGAAACAAGCTTTTAAATAATATTACTCTGGAGAACTGGTTTGAACATTTTAAAGGACTGCTTGAAAGAAATGAAGATGTTGATAATTTATTAGTACAACCATGTAGTGATGGCGAAAGTGCTGGCAACGATAGTGATAACTCTCCTTTAAAATCGTCCAATCTCAAATGAAAGAAATCTGTTGGCATTAAGAAAATTTAGAAATAGCAAAGCTGCAGGTCCTGATGGGATAATTGGAGAGATAGTTAAATATGCTTGCAAATCTGAACTGGTTGTTGTTTTCTAAAGAATTTCTTTTAATGCTTTGTTTGGCAGGAGTCTTTTGCCAGAAAATTTTGGTCGGAGTCAATTATCCTTCCATTGTATAAAAAAAAACTGATGCTAATAATAATTCAGTTATCAAGGAATATCTTTGAGCAATATATGCAGTAAATGATATAGCACTGTCCTTAATAGAAGACTCAGGAATGGGTAGAAAAAAATAACTTAAACTAGTGAATTTCAAGCAGGGGTTTAAACAGAATTATTCAACAGTTGATCTTATGTTCACTTTGACGTCGTTTGTTGAAAAACAGTTTGGATTGAATTGTAAATTATATGTAGCCACTATAGATTTGAGAAAGCCTTTGATTCTGTATATAGAAGAATCCTTTGGCCGATTTTGCTCAAGAATGGTGTTCGTGGTAAATTATATAAGTCCATTATCAGCATGTATGACTCTGTAAAAGCAAGACAGCGATGTCGAGGATCTCTACAGATTATATATACTGTACATCCGGGGCAAAACAAAGGGATGTTTGCAGCCCTATTTTGTTCTCATTATTCATTAATGAATTAACGTTGGAAGTGATTAATTCTGGAAGACATAGCGTGCAATTTGTAAATAATGTCTTAGAAATATTCATTCTGCTATTAGCTGATGATGTGGTATTGTTATCTGAAACTATTGTTGGTCTGCAAACACAGCTGAACAGTCTAGAAAGAGCTGCTGTATCACTTCAATTAAATGTAAACATGACAAAAAGCAGCATAGTAGTCTTTAGAAAAGGAGGTTATCTTGCTGCTAGGGAAAGATGGAGTTATAACGGAATATCATGCCAGTTGTAAATGTTTACAGATATTTGGTTATATTCTTTTCAACACGCCTGAACTTTACATTTACTTGTAAAGATCTTGTGAGCAGTGCTAAATACGCCTTATTGTGTATCATGAAAAAGCTGACAATATTGAATAACAGTTCTTTAGCACTTAAAAAAAAAGTTTGATTCTCAAATCCAACACAATTGTGCAATATGGTGCTGAACTGTGGGGTATTAGCAGCTCTGCTTATGAGGTGGAGAAGCTACATTTATACGCACTGAAGACGTTTTGGGAGTATCTATATAATTATACGCCTAATTATTTCGTCTACGGGGAGACAAATAGGTATCTATATATTTAGTTTCTATAGTCAGCTCCATTCATTATTGGTTAAAGTGAAGAAGAATGCAATCACATGGATTACCCCGTAGAGCTTACAATATGTTAGTTGAGTTTGATGCCAAAGGCAAGACAAATTGGGCTTTGAGGGAAGATTAACATTGTATGAATATGGATTTGGGTTTGTATGGGAAAGTCAGGGTGTTGGGGACATACGTGGTTTTATCCGTGAATTTCGTCAGAGATTAATAGATTGTCGATGGCAAAGCTGGCATTCTCATGTTCAAGAAGTGACAGATATGATATATATCATATGTTAAACGCAGAGCATAGATTGCCAGTGTATTTGTCTATAAAACTTAGACAAACATTTGAGATACATCTTAACAAAATTTAGATTTGGTATCACAGAAATAAGTAGTCATTTCAATCGTTATAGAGAACTCAGTGATGATCACCTCCTATGCCCATTATGTCACGAGGTTTTTGATAATGAAGTTCATTTTGTATTTTCGTGCCAGGAACTTTATTGTATTAGGCAAGAGTTTATTCCAGAAAAATACTGTAGACAACCATGTATCTTCAAGCCGATTATGCTAATGACTTCAAAAAGAAAACACTTGTAAAAGCTGTTTGCTCTGTTTTTGTGCAAAGCATTTATGATTCGAAAATTTCTTACAGCCTAGGTTCTTTTTCATCATTAAATGCTTGAATTTCATTTAACATGGTTACATATATTTGTTTTAAGTGTATAACAATAAGCAGTGTAATCGTTGATGCATCACAGGCTTAAAACTTGTAACAATGAGAACATTGTGAACTTGTTTTTGTTTGTTTTACTTGTTGAATTGATGTTAGAATATTATCTCAATTATTGTATCCCCCTTCTCAGGGGCTATGGCCTAACAGAATAAAGATCTGAATCTAACTCTCTCTCTCTCTCTCTCTTTCTCTCTCTCTCTCTCCGAAAATCTATCTATGCATATGAACACACACACGCGCGCCCTCGCGCGCACATACACGCACACGCACACACACACACACACACACACACACACACACGTATGTTGGGGGGAGGGCGGTCGCCTAGTTGTGTATGGTGGGATGTGTGCGTGTATTGTGTGTGTACGTGTTTTGTGTGCATGAACGCGCACGTGTGTGTGTGTGTGTGTGTGTGTGTGGTGTGTGTGTGTGTGTGTGTGTGTGTGTGTGTGTGTGCAGATATTAACACACACACACACACACACACACACACACACAAACACACAACACACACACACACACACACACACACACACGCCCATACACACTCACACACACACACACCACACACGCACATACATATATGCGCGAGTGTGTGTCCGTGTGTGTGTGTGTGTGTGTGTGTGTGCGTGTGTGGTGTGTGTGTGTGTGTGTGTTGTGTGTGTGTGTGTGGGTGTGTGTTGTGCATGCGTGTCTCTCTCTCTCTCTCTCTCTCTCTATATATATATATATATATATATACACATACATACATACATACATACATATATATGTATATACACCCACATACATATATGCGTGTGTGTGTGTGTGTGTGTGTGTGTGTGTGTGTGTGTGTGTGCGAGTTGTGTGTGTGTGTGTGTGTGTGCGTGTGGTGTGTGTGTGTGTGTGTGTGTGTGTGTGTATACACACATATCCGTGTGTGTGTGTGTGTGTGTGTGGTGTGTGTGTGTGTGTGTGTGTGTGTGTGTTATTCCAGATGTATAGATAATAGGTAGATATTGTAGACAGGAAGAGGTCCTGTGTATGTATTGACAATATCTACCTATTTATCTATACATCTGGAATAACACACACACACACACCACACACACACACACACACACACATATATGAGTGTCTGATCGTTCGCTAGGTACATGATTGATTTCCTTTCACTGCACAATGATATGAAGCTTGACAGCTGCATGTGTCATAAATTCTGAGATGGGAAGGAAAAACAAACGTGCAGAAGTAAACAGGGTTGAATGGTATATATCATGGGAGAGAGAGAGAGAGAGAGAGGAGAGAGAGAGAGAGAGAGAGAGAGAGAGAGAGAGAGAGAGAGAGAGAGAGGACAGACAGACAGACAGACAGACAGACAGAGAGAGACACAGAGAGAAAGAAGGACAGAGAGAGAGAAAACAGGGTTTTAGATTGTCTATGAATGACATTTTTTTCAATAAGTGTGCGAAGCTAAGAGAACATTATACATAAAATGAACAACATTTAATGTTCTGATTCTTTCCGGTTTTGCAACGGTCTAGTTTGACAAGCTAAGCAATGTGATATTATAGTGACGGTCTTATTTCCAGTCAAAACAAAATCAATGTATTGTAACACTGCAGGGGCTAAATGAAAACACTACAGCACAGTGTAACCACTGAAAAGAAGAAAGAAGGAAGAGAAAAGGGAAAGGAAAAGGCAAAAGGAGTGGAATGCAACAGACGTTCTAAAATAAAAAAAAGCTGGTGAATATAAAACTTGCTTCAAAAAATAACAATTTGCATTATGCTGCATCCCATTTATGATATAACGGAAGTGAGTACAATGCAACAAGTTTCTGTTTAATTTCTAATCAAACACAGGATTTCGATACACAGATTATAAGCAAAGTTGTCTCTCTTCTTCAACACTCCTTATTCATTCTTGTAACGTAAGATACTTTGAAAATCGGAACATAATGAAGGAAGGAAAAGATGTACAGAATGATACGCATTGCTACTAATATATGCTGAAATACATTGTACACTGACTGATAAAGCATCTAATTCAATATTTCTAAACCACGTTGCAGTGCCAGTACATACTACCTTACTGATTCTGAACACGTTCAGGAAATGCAACCAAGGAAAATTACGCTCATCCTGCATATGGTTCGCGCGAACCATACTCCAACTTGCAATCAGATTTAGGTAACATCGGAAAACAAAAATACTTTGCTGTTTGTTTTATTTTGTTTTGTTTTTGTATTGTACTTATATTTCAACTGCTAGTCTATGTGTGATATGTATGTATAGATGGGTATTTTGATTTTCTCCAGTTTCAATTAAAACTGTTCAGCAATGCTGGCTTTGAGAACTTTAGCCATATTGAAACTTACATGTGTAACACATTTGTTGAATAGCCATCATTCTCAACATGCAAACTATGAATCTTGATTATGTAAAACAAAAACAAACAAACAAACGAACAAACAAACAAACAAAACAAACAAACAAATGAACAAACAAAAATCCATTAGATGATCGAAACAACTCGGGTTTTTTATTCAGTGAACTCATCCTCCAGCTGCTAAAACGTGTGTCCTAAATGTCATCCAGTTCTGGTCAGCTGTAGCCTGATCGTCAACGACGATCTGTACGGGAAATGGAACGTTCACTGTCCAGGATTTGAAGGTTTGTTTGTGTCATTCTGTCTGTCCAGATTGGTCGAATTGCAGCCTGACCTCTGGCCTTAACCCCGTCACAGCCAATCAGAGCAGTATGGTGTTACCCCTGACTTTGAAGCAGTTCACGCCTGAGCTGGTGTCTGTCATAGGTATGATTTGAGTGTGTGGTGTGTTGTGTTAGTGTGACTGATTCTGTTGTGTCCGTTATCAGTTTGGTCTGATTATGTGGTGTGTGATGCCAGTGTAATGTTACTGAGTGTCGTGTGTGTATGAAACTTTGTGTGTCTGTGTTATGCAAATAATACAACTCACCTGCATGTGTCGTGGTGTGTGTGTGGTGTGTGTGTGTGTGTGTGTGTGTGTGTGTGTGTGTGTGTGTGTATGTCTTTCCTATAACATCAACAGTCACCGTTTTCTACCTCTGTGGACATTGGTGCTCCTGGTTTCACGTCTCTGTTCACTTACACATTATACTGCATCATATGACATTACATCACATTATGGCACATCATAGCACTTACATCGCATCGCATTGCATTACAATCACATCACATACACTACACTACTGTCCAGATATAGGAGCAGTGTCGGCAGCCGTGTGCTGTCTGTAGATAGTTCTGTGCTTGGTCATCATCAGTGATCGCTCACACAGTACAGCACAGCACAGTACAGTACAGTACCGTATAATGCAATGCAGTACAGTGCAGTACAATACAATACAGTACAGCACAGCACAGCACAGCACAGCACAACAAACACAACACAGTACAGTACAAGTACATCACAGCACAGTACAATACAGTACAGCACAGCACAGCAGAGGACAGTACAGCACAGTACAGTACAACACAATACATTACAGGACAGCACAGCACAGTACAGTACAGTACGGTACAGCACAGCACAGCACAGCACAGCACAGTACAGTACAGAACAGCACAGTACAGCACAGCACAGCACAATAAATGGTGTGTTGTCACACGTCCTGATCAGAAAACAATATCAGCAGCTGTCATGCCATCTTCAGATGTTTTTTTTGAGTCATTCTCAGTGTTCACTGATAGCATTACATTGTGTGTTCCATTCCATTGCATTACATTACTATGCATTACATTTGCATTACAATAAATGGTTGTTCTTTTCTAGCTAGGTCTGGGATCAGTGTCAGCAGACATCATGTCGTCTTTAGACGCTGCTAGGGCCATTCCATTCCTATGTTCAATCAATCGTTACATTAGGTTACATTACATCACATCACATCACATCACATTACACTGTGTGTTTTCCTGATGGGAGCAGTGTCACCAGCTGTCATGTCGCCTTTACAAAGTGCTGGCATCATTCTCCATGATCATCACACGTCGCATGACGTCACGTTACGTTACTTATGTTACGCTGCGTTGCGTTACATGACGTGTTTTCCCTGGCCTGAAAGCAGTGTCAGCCACCGCCGTCGAGTCGTCTTTAGACTAAGTTACATTGCGTTACGTTACCGTACGTTACGTTACGTTACATACGTTACATGGTGTGTTTCCTGGTTAGATGCAGAGTCAGACACCATCATATCATCTGTAAAAAAGTGCTTTGGTCATTCTCCAATCTAACTCAAATATTACATTATGTTCCATTGCATTGCATTACGTTGCATTACATCACATTGTATGACATGGTGTGTAGTTTTTCTGAAACGGGATCTGCAGCCGTCATGTCGTTTGTCAAGTAATGCTTGGGTCATCCTCCATGTTCACTCATACATAGCATACATTACATTACATTACTCACATTACACTACATTACATTACATTACATTACTTACATTACATTACAGTACACATAAATTACATGGAGTGTTATTGTCCAGGTCTAGGAGTAGTATTGTCGGCGGGCCGTCATGTCAGTTGTGGACAATTCTGTCCTTGGGCCATCCTCCATGTTTCCTCGCACATTACATTACATTATGTTACGTTAACGTTACAATACATTACATTACATTACATGGTGTACCACTGTCCAGGTCTAGGAGCAGTTTCGTAGGCCGTGATGTCGTCTGTGGACAGTCTGTCCTCGGGTCATCCTCCATGTTCACGCACAACACGTACAGGGCTACCCTAAGACCCAAGGTGTGTGGATTGTCTGTTCCTTTACCAACAGTCTGGGTGAGTTCAGCCCAGACACCAGTGACTGACTTCGTTTTCCCAATCTGATCATCACAAACATGACTGTCTCTAAAGCAGTGCCTTTGACAGGGGAAAATGACAAAAGGGGACAAAATGGATATCCATGGGCTGAGTGTTTGGCTGTTCAGTTAAAAAAAAAAAAATTCCTGTAATTAAGATTTTTGGCATGCATGTTATCACTTCACTGTTAAAAGAGGTGTGTGTGTGTGTGTGTGTGTGGTGTGTGTGTGTGTGTGTGTGTGTGTGTGTAACAACAATAACAATATGTTTAATTCAGTCTTTTCAAGGCCATTTAACCATATGGACAAGATATATATATATATTATATATATATATATATATATATATATATATATATATATATATATATATCTAATATTACAATGCAGCAATTGAGAAGTCTTTTTACAGGAAATAATATGCATGTAGGACATATCATAAACAAAATGTGCATACAAGGTTTGTAATAATGATAAAGAATTTCAAGGGATATCTATTGACATATGTTTTAGGCACGTTAACAGTTATATAAAGCATGTGCAAATATATATTTTCTTAAATTTACACATGACTCCTGAAATAGAATTCGCTGTTTCTAAACATTATTTCGTATTTTCAAACATTTAGTTACAAAAATGGCGGTCTTTAGTGATAATTTTCCCTTTAGCTTTAGTATTAAGAGTTGCATTTCGTTGTGGAAGGATAACGATAATAGAAAGGAGGTATAATTTATGCCGTAACAGTGTATACCTTGGGCATTTCAAAAGGAAATGGGTCAAATCTTCAACATGATTTCCTTCACACTGTTACAAAAACAGTCTGTAGATAGTTTGCCGAATCGAGGTACGCCATTAAGAGCAATACTGTACTTCTCAGCAAACATATTACACGTCTATATTTAACATTATCCAGATCTGAATGTATGTTGCTTTAACAAACTCAGGGTGATATAAAAAATAATCCCCCACTGAGGGAAACTGCCTCATGCCAGTTTTGGCGATATATATCTTGTAGTCTAGCTTTAAACGATATCAAAAACAGATTAATATTACCTGGATTTTGCATTTCCCAACAGTATACCAAAACCATGTTTACACAGAATATTTATGTTTGTGACTCAGTTTTTTTCGACCAGCTCTGTCTTGATTTAACATTTTATAACATTGCTCAGGATATCTATGATCAGCTAAATGTAGAATTCTACACCAGTATTTTATTATCTGTACGTAGGTATCAATAAAAATGGGAAATCTACCACATTTCTCCAAGAACTATCTTATTTCTAATATCTTGTTCAACTCCCAGTATCATTTGCAAATTTTATTTTTTGCACCCTTTCAATCACCTCATAACTTTTATACCCCAAATCTTTAACCCGTACAACAAAATCGGTTTCACTTTCATGTCAAATATTTTAAAGACAGTACGGTTGGAATGCTTTCAAGTTTTAAGTATAACCTTTTTATACCTGCTACTGCTGTTAATGCTGTACTGCTTAGGTTTTCTACACATTTTGTCCAGTTTAGTGTTGAAGAGGAATTAATTGCTAGATAGCAATAAGAGGATACAACTTTTATCTCCTTTTGGTCAAAGTTCCATTTCTCACTCTTCTTAATAAAACCACCATTTCTGAAAACAATAACTTTTGTCTTATCCATATTCACTGACAATCCCCATTTTTGCAGTACTTTTCTAAGCAGCTGATTTTCTTTGAAGGTCCATAACATTATCCAAGAGAAGAACAATATCATCGGCATACATTAGTGAAACAATTCCAAGTGTGTCTGCAAAAATATCAACTCCTCTGCCCCACAATTTAACATTCTGTCTGAAGTTCTGAAAGAAAATATAAAAAAACCAGCAGAGGACTTAAAATACATCCTTATCTCACACCTGAAATACATTCAAAGTATTCTGTTATCTTATTTTCAACGCACACTGCTGCTTTCACCTTTTTATACATAGCTTTTAGAGTGCTAAAGATCTTACCATGAATACCTTTAGATAATAACAAATATAACATCTTTTCTCTATGAATACAGTCAAAAGCCTTGGAAAAATCTACAAACAATCCATAAAATCGACCTCCTGATTTAGTTAAATATTTTGGACCAATGATTGGAGTGTGAAAATATTGTCTGTTGTACTATAGCCTTTACGAACGCCAGCTTGTGCTTCGGGTATATTATTAGTCTCTTCACAAAATCTTCTCAACCTCTCATTAATTATTGAGCTGTAAATCTTACTAATGACATTTAGTAATGAGATACCTCTATAATCATTTATTGATTTTCGACTGCCTTTTGTGCAAAGGATATTTTAAACAGCTTTTGTCCAGCTCTCAGGATGCTCTCCACTTTCAAATACTCTCTTAAATAAAGGACATAAAAATTCAACTATGTTATCCTTTGCATGAAAGAAGAAGTCTGTAGGGAGACCATCAGGTCCTGGAGCTTTCCATTTTTGCATCTTATTAATTGCTGTATGTATCTCTTCTTCAGAAATCCTTTCATCAAACTCAAATGCTAAACATTCATCACATGCATTTACTTCATGCTTTTCAAGTTTGTCTTTAACCTCTGTTATGAAATCAGTATGATCAGTCATTTCTGAACTGAATGAGGATTGGAAATACTGAAACCACTCGTTTAGAGAAATGGAAGAAGCATAATTTCTTGGACTTGTCAATGATTTAACTTTTTTCCAGAAACATTTAGAATGAACTTCCTGACAAGCTGTATGTAGCTCATTTACAATTTTTACGTTTTTCGCTTTTGCTTTTGTTTAGATTCGCACAGCTCTTTGAAAGCTTACTTGCTATCTAAATAGTTGTTCATATCTTCATGTTGATTTGTCATTCTAAATTGTTTGAAGTAGTTTATATCTATCTTGTTTCATTGTTCGCATTCATGATTCCACCAGGGTGGCCGTGAGCTTGACTCATGAATCCTTTGTTTTGCTTTCATATTCTCAGCTGCCGTTTGTATGAATGAAATGATACATTCTGACGCTAAATGAACATCTACTTCCAAAGCATTGCCAAAAACGTGTAAATTACAGAATTTGCATTTTCTTGGATATATTCTGTATAATTTGCTGAGTACTGTTAATTATAAATGTATCTGACTTTATCTTCAAGGGCAATATCTTCAGTACCATCAAGATGTATTTTTTCATAAAAATCTAATACCAATACAATTGGAGAATGATCTGATTCACTTCTATTCAGAAGAAACATATCAGTGATTTTATCAAACAATGGCTTTGAACATGTAAAGTAGTCCACCACACTCATACCCCATTGCAATACATGTTATTTCTCCCTCCGAGTCACCAGTTTTTGCCACCGTTTACAATAAATAGGCTATATTCTTTCAAAACGTCCAAAATCTTCCGTCCAAATTTATTTGAAATCGTATCTTTAGATTTTCTTTCTCTACATGGTTTGTCCATTTCCATCAAAAACTCGTCAATATCTATTAACGGTTGCACATGTTTACTTTGGAACATTCCTTCAAGATCGGAAAGACTACCCATCCGTGCATTAAAATCTCCAGATAAAATTAAAGGCAGATCAGGAAAATTTTGCGAGATTTCTTCAATGTTACCCCCCAATGTTCAATGCCCGTTTGATTATCTTCACCGTAAATAGTAAAATTTTCTGGAGCTATACATACAAATCCAGTGGTGAAATCAAATGAAAAATCAAAAAGACATTTTTCAAATTTGAGAAAAACCTTATCCTCTATATGTTCAAGTATTCGTGTCACCCCCTGGCTGAACAGTTTATCAATACAAACAATCAGCCCCCTTTTAAACGTTTTGATCTTGGAGAAAAAATACACATTATAATCAGGAAAAGCATTTTCAATATCTTCTTTTTTACAAGACCCAGATTTCAGATAGAGAAAAAATTCTAAATTGTTTACAAAAATCAATGAAGGATTTACTTTTAAACTTATTCCTTAGACCTTGAACATTCCACGCCATAAGTTAAGGTTGCAGTTAGATTGGTCTCGTTCACACTGTTCTGTCTCCTCTTCACAGTTTTTATGAAGATCTCAGTAGTATCACCAATTCTCTTTGTGCAGTCAGTGTAACTTTCATTATTTTTTTTATTACACTTTTATCTGAAGAACATGTGTATTGATTTTTCTGTTTATGACTGTATGGCTGAATATTTTTGTCATTTCTACTTGTGACATTAGTTCCATCATTGTCAATGATCACGTTTTTCATTTGTTCGTTATCTTTACAGTTTTTGAAATATTTATTACAATATTGAACTTTTGAACGTGGACTTACAATTTTTCCGTAGTGGTTAGTATTATCAGAGGTGTCAAAAAGATATCCTTTCTTTTCCTCCAACTCTCTCCAATGCTGGAAAGTCTGATGTTGGCCGGCCCTTCATCTCCATACTCGTTCCTCAAGCTGGTTTCTGTCGCTGCCATAGGAGTGGGCCTTCCCCTCCACCACAAGAGTGTCAAACTTCAGGTGGGCCTTCTTCCCGTTCTTCTTGGCGTCTTTGAGAAAGGGTAGCAGCTGACGTCGTTTCTCTCTCACTCTTGGAGTAAAAATCTTCTGACACAAATAGGTTTGGTTGATTCTTCAGCTTGGCACGTTCCGAGAACACAGCTTTTTGTTTGTAACTGCTGAAGAGAACGATAATGGGGTGAGGGGCTTTACCTCCTCTCAGTCTGTGAGCACGTTGTATCCTCACTTCGTCTTGTACCCCCATCTTGTCTTTTATCACACTTTTCACTGCCTCTTCACATTCATTCCAGATTTCAGTATGTCCGTCCGGTTGGGGAATTCCGTGAAAGAGTAGACTGTTTCTTCGATTTCTTCCTTCCATGTCATCCATCTTTTCTTTTAGCTGGATAATTCGCTCCTTCAGTTCTTTATTCTCCTTCATGACTGATTAGAACTGGTCATTAACTTTGCTGTTCAACATGTCCATTTTGCTATCCATAAAGTTCATTTTCTCTGTCATTTCTCGCAGCATTTTCATCACATCGGAAACGTTACCTTCCTCGATGTTTACGTTGTCATTAGTTCGGGGGGTGCGTAGACGAAGGACTGTCCGTGTTGGAAATCTTGGCTTGATGCAGGTTTTGCTTGTTTTGCTTGGTGCCAGGTCCAGGATGGGGCTCAACGCCGCCTATCATCAACAACACAAGTAGCGTGGAAAAGGCAATGGCAGCAGAGTCACTGTTCATTTTCAATCCTTTCACATGTTTTGCTGCTTTCTCCGCTCTTCTCGCCAGTAGAGTGTTCAACACAAAAGCGAAGTGTCCAAGTCTTGCCCGA
The DNA here is from genome assembly GCA_016801955.1 of Conus betulinus. Lineage (NCBI taxonomy): Eukaryota > Metazoa > Mollusca > Gastropoda > Neogastropoda > Conidae > Conus > Conus betulinus. Next base: position 23,157 of record JADBJO010006922.1, read on the forward strand.
TAAAGGTTGACTTCACAGCCCATCGTTCGCACGAGAGAACTGGTTTTACTTGCAAGTGTGACAGCGACGAGAGCTCAGCAGAAACACGTCCGTTCAGTTCGGAGGTCAAAGGACTTCTCCTCCGTGTGTGTGTGTGTGTGTGTGTGTGTGTGTGTGTGTGTGTGCGCGCGCGCGCGCGCGTTTGTGTGTGTGTGTGTGTGCACATTTTGAAGAAGAAGAGAAGACAGCATGGGCAGAGGAGTGCATCACTTTTTTTCGGTTTTCTTTTTTTTTTTTTTTTTTTTTTACTGTTTCCCATATACCCATGTTGACTTATCACTGCGAGTTGCTTACCATGTTTTGTCGGTGGCAGTTCTCCAATTGCCGTGGGTTCGTTTACGTGCGCTAAGGGCGTGCTACACACGGGATCACAGTTGATGGCATCGTCTCCTCGGAAAGACCATGGCAGTGGTGTTACAGCTGGGGATAGGGAGAGAAGGGATGATGTGACGGGTTGTGTCCAAGTAACAGACATTGCACATAAGTTTACAAGATTTACACAAACATTGGGTATCAAAACCATGATAACAACAAACCGTGTGTATCTCTGAGTGGTTATAGTCATCGGTAGGGGAGTTTACAGGTGGTGGGTCCTGTGTATGTTGGATCAGAACAGGCACCATGATTACTTTGTACGTGGCTCAGCAGCAGTGCAGTGTCTCCTCTGGTAGGTTTGACCTATGACGACTTTACGAAGATTATTCCGCATGGACTGTCTGTAATGAAAATGCGACACATCTGCTTTAGATTAATGGGTAATTGGATTCTGTGTCTGTGTGCGTGCGTGCGTGTGTACGTATGTGCAGCGTACATGCGTGCGTGCGTGCGCGCGCGCGTGTGTGTGTGTTAGAGAGAGAGAGAGAGAGAGAGAGAGAGAGAGAGAGAGAGTGGGAGAGGGGGGGGGGGGGGGGGGCGAGGGAGAATAAGCGTTCTGTGAGAATGAATGTTTGGGCACGCAGTAAGAATATGAAAAGCAGTCCGACAGATGTACAATATGTGTGTACACGTGGAGATGTGGCGAGGGAACGGAGATTGGAAGGATAGGCGAGTAAACGCACGCTTGTTCTTTTCTCTTCCTCCTCTCTCTTCCCTCCTCATTCCTCCCTATGCACTCTTCCCGATCATCTCCCCACCTTGTCTGCTCAAGTATGAGACAAATTAATAGGTACATGGCGATGGCCCAGTTCTGACCAATCACAATGATGTTTACAGAAGTCGACGAATGATGAAGCCCGACGCACAGTTTCATATTTATAACAAAAGGTGACAACACATTCAAGATCAATAAAAACGAAGAACGAGCTATCACTTACCTCCTCAAATTGGGTGCAAAGTGGATGTTGAATGATTTCATTGTCAATTTCAACATCCATTTTGCGCCCAGTTTTAAGAGGTAAGTGATAGCTCGTTCTTTGTTTTCATCGTCCTGAATGCTGTTTATCTTGCCTGAAGAAGACCAAGGAGGTCGAAAACGCGTCGTGTTTTCTCTTGCAATTTGTTTGTCCCTTTTGCCCAGTGGAACAGTATATTTTTTTCTTTTAAGTTTGTTTCAATTGCCGCCTGCAGTCAACTTTGAAACTAACGAGTGTGAACACTTCGGTTTCTTATTAATTTAAAATCCACCCACATTCAGTATATAACTAGACAACCGTTATCTTAATCTAGAGATCAAAATATAAAAAACGGCTACTTTTCAACCATTAGGTGCCCCCCCCCCCCCCCTCCTCATACACTTAAAATAGTAACAGTCTGTGATTGGTAGAGATAGCCGTTTTTTTGTGTCTTATTTGTTTTGTTTTGTTTCGTTTTGTTTTGCTTTTTTTGTTTGTTTTGTTTTTGTTGGTTTTTGTTTTTTGCCTCAAACATTACAGTGTGTACGCTCGCCAACGTGCAATAATCAACACACACTCGGTCTCGAATCTACACCCCCCCCCCCCCCCCATCGAGTGCTTGTAAATAGTCCATTTACATTTTCAGGCCTCCAACACAGAGCTGCTGTGGATCCAGCGAGTCTCCATCATCCTCATCGGAGGCGGGGCCACGGCTTTAGCCATGTTCATCAGGACCATCTGGGGGCTCTTCGTCCTCACCGCCGACATCGTCTACGTCATCGTCCTGCTCCAGCCGACGTCAGCCCTCCTCCTACCTCACACCAATACGTACAGAGACCCTGATGGCCATCCTGGTCGGGGCAGTGTTGCAGATCGGGGCCGGGGAGCCGACGGTGTGTCTGCCGGCAGTGATCTGTTACCCATACTACGACGAGGAGGCCAGAACTCAGGTGTTTTCGATCCGGGGATCGCCTTCCTGGCCTCCGCGCTCTCTGTCTGGCATGCGTATCGTGGCTGGTAGACCTTTTCTTCAGGAAGGGCATGCTGCTCGCGTGCTGTGACGTGCTGGGGCCGGGGCGGGGGGAGGGGAGGCCGCTCGGAGGTGTACGTCGTCAACCAGCGAGGAACCTCGTGGTCGGGGGCTCGGGGAAGCTCCTCCACCGCCACCAATGCGATGTCAGAGGCGCAACAGCTCGGCAGGAAACTGACGTCAAAGACAGATAACGTCAGGTAGTCGTATCTTCTTCATAATCCCCGCCTTTGTGGTAAAACGTTGAGGATGCTGTCTCGTTGAACGTTCGTGTGGTTGACAAAGAGCGGTGATATTGTTCACAGGTGGATTTTATCTAAAAAAAAATTACCGACCCTCACCACCTCCACCCTCGTTCCCCAGATTCCAAACACACACACACACACACACACACACACACACACACACACACACACACACACATCTGTGCCTCCATTCCCACCCTTTTCACACGCGCGCGCACACACGCACGCACGCACGCTCAAACGCACGCACGCACACACACACACACACACACACACACACACACACACACACACACACACACACACACACACACCGAGTTTAAAAGTTGAGTATCTATTCCTGAATATCATTTAAAGCATGCAAAGACTATTTTCTTGCCTTTTTTTTCTTTTTGAGGGGCTGTTGGGGTGGTGGTGGTTTGAGGGATGTTTATTTCAGCGTCTTCAAACTCTCTTGAGGTCATTTAGTAACCTCAAGGACAATTTGCGGCCTTGAGAACGCATTGCAACACACATTTGCGACACACGATTGCTAAAAAAAACTTGGCGACTTTTAGGACACATACCCTTGAGAACATTTAGTGACCCTCAGGACATTTGGTAAACTTGAAGACATTTGGTGATCTTTACGACATCTGGTAACCTTAAGGACATTTGGTGATCTTGTCATCTGGTAACCTTGAGGACATATGGTGACCTTGACATCTGGTAAACGTAAGGACAGTTGGTGACCTTGACGTCATCCAGTAACCTTGAGGACATTTGATCACCCTGGGGACATTTGGTAACTTTGAGGACATTTGATAACGTTGATGACATCTGGTAACCTTGAGGATATTTGGTAATCTCTGGGAACACAATTGGTAGCCTTGAGAACATTTGGTGACCTTAAGGTCATCATTGAAACTTGAGGACACCTAGTGACAATGAGGTAATCACTGAAGAGTGAATACATGATGACCTATGGGACTCGTAGAGTCTTCAGATCAGTTGGTATATTTGAAGACACTTGATAACCTTGCAGACACTTGATAACGTTGCAGTCACTGCAGAACAGTTAGCAACTTTGCAGTCATTGCAGAACACTTGGCAACTTTGCAGTCATTGCAGAACACTTGGTAACATTGCAGTCATTGCAGAGCACTTGGTAACTTGCAGTCATTGCAGGACACTAGGTAAATTTGCAGTCATTGTAGAACACTTGGTAACTTTGCAGTTTTTGTGGAACGCTTGGTAACTTTGCAGTCGTTGCAGAAAACTTCGTCACCTCGAAGACATTTACCTACATCACTGTCATTGCAAAACACTGTAATCTTGAAAGCACTTGGTAACCTTGCAGTCATTGCAGAGCAGCTGGGGACCCTTTAAAACTCTTGGTGACCTTGCAGTCATTGCAGAACACTTGGTGACCTTGCAGTTTTTACAGACTTTGCAGTCATTGGTGAACACTCTGTAACCTTGCATTCATTACAAAATACTTGGTAACCTTGAAGATACTCGGTAATCTTTCAGTTATTACAAATACTTCGTAACCGTGAAGACATCTGGTAGCCTTGCAGTCATTGCAGAACACTTGGCAACCTTGCAGTCATTACAAAATACTTGGCATTCTTGAAGACACTTGGTAACCTTCCAGTCATTACAAAACAATTGGTAACCTTGCAGTCATTGCAGAACACTCAGTAACCTTGCAGTCATTGCAGTGTATTGGATAACTATGAAGACAGTTTGTAGTTTGATGTTATGTAAGAATGCTTGGTGATCTCGAAGTCACTTAATCTTCTTGAGGACACCTGATCACAGTGAGTTTGTACGTTTGGCTACCGTGAAGATGCTAGGTAGTCGTTGAGACACTTTGGTCACTTGAGGGCGTTTGGTAACCTTGTGGTCTCAAAAAGACACTTGGTAATCTTGAGGTCACATGGTAGCTTTGCAGTCAGGTGAGGACACTTGGTCATCTGGAGGTCACATGATAACCTTGCAGTCCCTCGCAGACATTGAAGACTTGTGGCAACCTTAGATTTAGGTGGTACAGATGGGGTCATTGGAGGACACAGGATAGACTCAAGAACACTGGGTAGGCTTGAGGTCACAACGTTCTCTGACGAATGACGTTGGACCCCCTTTACCCAAAGTTTATCAGTCATCGTCTAGAGACCTCCGTTATGAACGTCGTTTAAAATGATACTGATCGTTATTTCTGATTTTTAATTTCGCAGCTAAAATTGTGTGGTCAAAAAAAGCAAAATGTGGACTGTGCCTGCTGTGTATCTTTCCTAAGGGAGAAGCGTTGAATGTTTCTTTGCTTTTCATTTGAGTTTTGTTGTTTGTTGTTTGTTTGTCTGTTTTCAGAGGAGAGTACGAATAAACAAAGTGCTTTGTCTCTCCGACTTTTGTCACAGATGTCACTTTTTTGGAGAAATCTCTTGACAGGTTTGGAAGAAGCGTGCATCTCGTTTGTCGTTCATTTTTTACTGCCAAACGTGCCTCCAGCGTAACATGATCATGTGGAGTACTGCATCATTCGAAATAGCGACAATGCGCTTTGTATTTATCAGTTAAGCAAGCATTTGAATAACCTCGTCAAGAAAAAAACCGTAAGAGAGCCCCCCCCCCCCCCCCCATTTTTTTTAAAATCGTAAAATAGAAGATCAAGAGCAAGAGCTTTCAGTGAATCCTGAAAAGTGACAGCCATTTAACCTTCTCAACCCAGCAGTTTTCTAATGCTAAAACACATTAGGAAGTGGTCATTTGAATAAAAATGTTTATGATTATTTTGGAGGGGTAGGGGGGGGGGGGGGGTCATTGCGATAAGGAGTATGGTGTGGGGAAGGAAAGGGAAGGGTGAGGAGGGAGGTAATACAGTGGTTGGATCACACACTCCAAATTAAAACCAAGATTAAGCAGGATCGGGCATATGATGAGCAGGTTTTGCCCTCTCTTGATCACATCCTCCCAAGTCCACCCAGCTGTCAAAGGGCACCTGGCTCCCCTTCAGAGACTGGGCAGGTATGTAACTATGGTGAGGAGGTAGGCAGCGATGTTATCAGGCTGGACTCCAGAGATGTTGAGGTCTGTAACTCCTCGTTCCCTAAACGGGTCACCTGTACCTTTTGAAACCCATTTTGTGACCCTATCCATGGGAAGGGAAATCGCTGGGCGTTGTCTGACCCCTGTTGGAGGTGGCGTAACAGTTGTCACCCTTGTCTGTAGTTTCTTCGTTTGTTAGGGCGAATACATTCCGACTGCTCTTCCTATCTTTCAGAGATAATTACTATTTAGGGTGGAAAGGGAAATAATCATGGTTGAGCCTGATTTCAGTTTTTTTTCATCTTCTTTTTAACCTTTAGTCCTCAAAGGTAATATGACGTAAATGTTAAATAAAAAGAAACTGATGTAGACAGAATATATTGTTTAAACGCCATATCTGTTTTAAAAGAAAAGGTACTATGCCATCGAACGAAAAACACGAATTACTAGAAAAAACACGACGCGTTTCGACCATTTAGTCTTCTTCAGACAAGTCTAACAAAATTCAAGACAATGAAAAGGAAGAACGAACAATCACTTATCTTCTCAAATTGGGCGCAAAATGGCAAAATCTATTTGTCTTGTAATTTGTTTCTTTCGTTTGGTGGCATAGTAGTTTTTCTGTTCAGTTTGTTTGAATTTCTGCACGCAGTAACCTGACTTTGAAACTGTCATTTCTGTGTATTTTGTCCCGCCTATCATTTTTTTTTAGAATATGATATTGGTATACTTTTGACTATATGACTCGCTGAATATCTGTCAGCTACTTTGTGATTGGATGGGAGATCCATGTGAATTCCTCTGTTGTCTTTGTCAAAAAAGTCTGGTTTTCTGTCTTTTGTTCAACATACACCGATGGACATGTATGGTCTCAGCTGTCTGAGAAGATGGGTTTGAGGCCATACTGGTTCTGTCTCCTATACTCCATTAGTGCGTGGAGCTGTGAACTTCCTGACTGTCTGAGCCTCTCCACACCTTGACGTAACACAGAATCATCGGTGAATCATTCCGTTTATGCCCATGGCATTTGAAACAAATGGACCATCTGATGTAAACTGGAATCATCCGTTAATCAGTTCGTTTACGATCATAGCCTTTGAAGCAAATGGACCATTTTTGTTTTTTACAGATCTGTTCAGTGATTTGTCTTCATGTACTTTGTCAGTTTTTTTTTCTTTTAGGATATATTTGTAACATGCAAAGTTTTCATTTTAGCATTGTGAAAAAATGCGTTCAAAGACTCTTTCGAAATGCAGGAGTCAAACCATATACTTATGTTTCTTCCTAATGATATGTTCATCAACTAGTTACACTGTTCTGCTGACTATTGTTTTTAAAGATGTATTTCATAATTTATCATTTTCTGTAGATGCATGCAAATTTTTTTTTATAGTTAGGATCAATTCATTCATTGCAGTTTCTTTATATCTTGCAGTTGATTATTTTCATAGTTCTGTTTAATTATGTGCTTTTTTACACGCTTAGGGGTAATTATATCGTTAGTTCGTTAACGTGTGTAGCAATGATTCGAAACAGGTTTGGACAATGTACTCCTGAACATACTATCTATACATCACACCATCTTTTGAGTGAGATGAAATTAGTATGTGTGTGTGTGTGTGTGTGTGTGTGTGTGTGTGTGTGTGTGTGTATTGAGTCAGTACAACTTTGAGTTAATCTGACAATAAATTGGTTTCAGTCAGTCAGTCTGTTGAGTGGAGGGAGATGATAGGGACAGAGAGAACAAAGACAAGCGTTATATGAATCCAGTTAGCGAATTTGGAACATAAGGTATCAGTACGCACAAGAGCACGCACACACATACACACACACACACACACACATGCACGCACACACGTGTGCGCGTATACATACTCTCTCTCTCTCTCTCACACACACACACACACACACACACACACACACACACACACACACACGTTCGCGCCTACACACACACACACACACACACACACACACACACGCGCGCGTGCGCGCACGCATGCACGCATGTATGGACGCGCGCACACACACATGCATACACACACACACACGCGCGCGTGCAAACACACTCACACGCGCGTGCGCACGCGCGCGTCAGCGCACGCACACACACACACACACACACACACACACACGCACACACACACTTCCACAGAGAGACAGAGAAAGAGTTTTCATCCAGTCCTGATACACACTAACAGTGCCTGGTCATGGCCTGTGCTCCACTCATCCTTTGTGCCTTTCTTGCCTCTGTGTGAATCATCTGTATAAAAGAGGTATGTATCTTGTTGCTCTCTCTCTCTCTCTCTCTCTCTCTCTCTCTCTCACGAAACCCCTCTTCACCGCGTTGTCGTGGGATGGGTGACAGGTGGTGTGTGCATGTTGCACTCTAGACCCCAGCTCATCATGTCATGGAAGAGGCTGTTACTTCTACCGTCACTTGGGATCTGGTGGAGGGGGGAGGGGAGGAGAGAACAATGAACCACTCCAGAGGGCCTCTAATCACAGACCTCCTGTCACTTTTAACCCAAGTACAATATCCAACGGAGCCACCCATTCATGTGACGAGTGGGTTGGTCAGACCAGATGGCTGGCAGACATAGGCTGCAACACGACAGGAGGAGAGGGTGGGGGAGGAGGCTAACTATAGTCAATTCTGTGTGCAACAGATTGGTTCTAGAATTCGCTGTGGACTTGACTTGAATTTGCTGATCTGTCTTGGCATTCTATTTGGCGACAGACCTCACAAAAAGATCTACTTGCAAAGTGAGGCGACTGTGGGCGAAAAATCTAATCAAATCTGAAAAAAAAAATATTGCTGAAATTCCGCCAAAAAAAGCGTTGACAAACGAATCACAACACAAAACACGACGCATTTCGACCTCTTAGGTCTTCTCAAGCAACATACACAACACTCAGGACAACGAAAATGAACGAGCAAAAACACTTTATCCATCCAATTTGGCGCGAGATGGGCATTGATGAAGATTATTCCAGCACCAATTGTCTTGTTCCACGTTGCCTCGTTTTCTTCTGTAGTTGTTTTGCTTTGTGATTGTGCTGTCCCTGCTTTTTGTTTATGACTTAGTTTGTTAAAGGAACTAATTTTGTTGAAATGACAGTTTTCACATGGTCTTCGCGGTTGGCTGAGCTGAAAACAACATGAAGAGATTTGAAAGCATACTTGTTTTGCTTTGTTATTATGTTGTCCAATGTTTCGTTTCGTTGTGTGCTTCTTTTGCTTCAACACTATCACGTTCCATGCGGTCTTGCTTTGTTGTATACTTGTTCTTCTCTGTTATTATGCTTTCCCGTATTTTGTATCCTTATGTATTTGCTTTGCTTTGTATTTTGGTGCCCTGTGTTTTTTTTCATCGTGTACTTGTTTTGCTTTGTGTTTAACTCAGTTCCATGTTTTGTTCCATTGCGTTCTCATTGTATTGTAAGGCTGTCCCACCTTGTCTTGTTTCTCTGGGTACTTGGTTGTTTGTGTTTATGTTGTCTTTTTTGCATCCTTGTTCTACTTGTGATTATGCCGTCCCGTGTTTTGTTTCGTTGTGCACTGGTTTTGCTTTGTTGAACTGTGGTTTGCTGTGTAGTGTTGTGCTGTGTGTCTTTGATCCTTCAGCAACATATTCACTCAAGTGAACTAAGTCTCAGCATTTGTATGTTGAACTTGGCTCATCAAATGATCAGTTAGGGACAACGACAACAGCCAAACGTTGATCACGTGTACTAAGTTCGTGTGGTGTCATTACATGTTTTATAAGACAACTGCATCAGCCACTCAGTGGCAACAATGACAGCCAAACGTTGGTCGCGTGCATGCTTTTCTCATTTTTTTTCACTCAAATGTTGATCAGTCATTCATATAGATTAAGTGAAGTGGTACACATTTTTACCTATAAAGCAAACATATCTGACATGGTGAAAATCTAAAGTTAGAATCTAAAAACTGATAGTGAATCTTTGTCATTCATTCAGTCACATTTATCGTGTGAACTTTGTGGGTACTTTCAAGCAAACTGAAGATAATGAAGGAGGGAATTTCTATATTTCTTGTCTTAACAGCTTTGTGACAGAAAATATTTCGAAAGAATTCATGTTCAACTTACGCAGTGCGTCATCATAATTCTCCAGTAGATGGTCTTTGTCAGCACAACCCTCGCCGCATACTTTACATGACCACGTCCACAGTCAAACCAGCACTAGATGGTGTCATTGTCATCGATGGTAACTGTGCCCTTAACGAACTTTTTTGTTTTTCTGGAAAAGGCCAAACCCCCCAAATATTAAGTTTCCAAATTCTGCTCTGAACTTGCTCCCAGTTAGACAATACAGGTAGAAGTTGACGGCACTGTTGGAGTAGGCCAGGACGTTGCTGACTGCAAGGAAAACTTTATTTTGTCCATACTCAATTGGGTCAGCAGAATCAACATAATGGTACGTGAGGTCATGTACTTGGATGGGGGCTGTTAGGACAAAAAAAGCAGCGCATGTAACAATCAGGGTGACAGTCAGTGAGAGACACTTTCCGTTGCCCAGATTCCTGGCTGGTTTGTTGCACAGTAAGCTGTTTGCTCGTTCTGACCGATCTGACCAGTGACCAGAGAAGAGCACTGTTGCTGACCACCAACACGGGTAAAAGGTACAAAACAAGATTCAGTCATGACTATCCAATCCCAAACCGTGTCAATAAACCATTGGTACATTTCTGATACAGCATGATGACAGCATCTGCCAAAACAAAGGCTTGTATATGAATGTCATACCCATAGAGAAAGTGACAGTTGAATAGAGCGATGGCGACTACCATTACACCGGCAGTAGCTCGCGACATTCTCTTCGTCCACACAGCATTGACATGATGTGGCCACAGCACAGAAGCTGCCCTGAGCATTGTCAGTGCTACCAGCATCCATGGAGATAAAGCTGTCGTTGTGTATGACATCATCGTAGTCACCTTACATTGCCAGGAATTCAGCTCATGAAAGTAGGGCACACCCAATTCTCTGTGGAGCAAGACATTTAAAGGGCCGACAATCAACAGCACCTGGTCAGACCAGGCCAGAACTTGGAAGAACACACCAGACGTGGACGCAGGAAGATGAAGCATGATCAAAATGATCATAAAATTTCCGAAAATGCCAAAGAGAAGCACGGTAGGATTCCCAATGCCCAGATCATGTCAACTGCTTTGGCATATGGTTTGTAATGCTCATTCCAAACATCCCTGTTTGAAGGGCCAGAAGTTATCATCGTACTGTTCACTTTGAAGTTCATAGCAGGTGCTTAGTTGGGTTCAGGTGTGTTATTGTGTTTGAGTTTGTTCGTTATCATTCCGCGTGATTCTGCAATATTGTATTCTTCTAGTGAAAAATTGAGTACCTTTCCAAACACACACACACACACACACACACACACACACACACACACACACACACACACACACACACACACACACACGTACACGTGCATGCATGCACGCACACACACACACACACACACAAAGAGAGAGAGAGAGAGAGAGAGAGAGAGAATGAAAATGAAACACACATCATCCACACACACACACACACACACACACACACACACACACACACACACACACGAAATACGCGCGCACACACACAATCCAACGAAATTAGAATGGAAAACCACGTGTTGGTGTCTTGATTAATAAAGAATGTTGCCTTTTTATTGTCACATTGTCCGGTGGTAAAAGTTATATGGCATATGGACCTACGCATTCTTAGTAACACTGTCAATATTGAACGTCAATACTAAGTAGCAGCAAAGATTCCCATCTATCACAGCCATACATGCATTTTCTATGCCAATTTTAAATATTACTGGATGTCAGAGAGGGGAAGGAGATGTGGGGGATATATGAATACGCTTATTTTATTCATGACACTATTGCCCTTCATCAAGAGATGAAAGGGAATGATCATTCAAATCTTATTACCAGTCCAAATGATCCAATTTCATACATTAACAAACATGAATGCATCAGGCTTGAACGCTTTATATAGATAAAAGGACAGGTTAATTTTTTTTTTTCATTATTGATGCTAGAACTAAACAATCTGAAAAGACTTGGATACTTACAGTACTTAAAAAGCACTTGAAAGTTCTCTTACATACATAATGCACCTCGTCTGCTGTCATTTCTGTACATAAAGGACAAATAAAATCAACAGAAGTGTGTTATTTGTATCAAAATCTCTCTTAGCAGTTGGTTGTATTTGCCTGTCAAATAATTTTAGATACAAAACAAGAAAGTCACATTTTAACTTTTTTCAGTTTACATTTCAAAACATGTTTGTCTCTGCTGGTAAGTTTTGATTTTAAAACAGTAACAGTCAGCCTTCTTGAAAGATACATGCCTAAATATTTACAAACTTTAACAATGGGCATAAGGATTCCACAGTCAGTCCAACGTTCACATGCTGTAAGTGTCTATCTTTTTCTAAACACAACTGCATTGCTTTTATTCATATTTACGTTTATGTGGGATGTTGATGTTGCCCTGTGTAGGCTGTTAAATTGTGTGTGTAACTAAACAACTGTTTTGGACAGGAAGGGTACTTAATCTACCGTGGGTAATATAAACAATTAAAAACAATCATACGTAAATAATGTAATATATATATTTGATTCTCCAAAAAGTGGAAAGTGGAATGGAGAGCCCTGCTTGGGAAGAAATAATGCGCAACCTTCCACTGGAGAGACTGATACAGATGTACTGCCAGGACACGCAGGTGTCAAAGGAAATGAGACACACTGGCAGCGATAGCAACTGGTTTATAGCTAAGCCACTTTGATGTGATAAAAATCTACAGAATCACCTTCACAAAACAAGATCAAAGCCACTATACCATAGATCATCTTTCAGAGCTCATCATCGAGAGAACAACACAAGTGTTAGCATATGTGCTCGCGGACGCACGCACACACGCAAGCACACACACACACACACACACACACACACACACACACACACACACACACACACACACACCTCGCACATACACGCTTGCATCGCATACACTGGCACACACACACACACACACACACACACACACACACACACACACACACACACACACACACACACACCACACCACGCAACCATGTACACACATATACACACACGTGTACTCTCACCACAAGCACACGCAAAAAATAACAGTGGCACAGACAATGCTAGGTAGATACCCAACGTCTGAACACATGTTGAACTAATGCTCAAGTCAAATATCTGCCTAGTCGTAGCATGAAATCCTCTTCTTAAATTCTCTTACCTCGGTCACTTAATTCAGTTATTCACCAGCTTTGAGTCATGCGCAGCGTGGTCTTAAACCTTAGCAGATGAAGTGTATCGTATATGTATTAGGCCGTACCCAGTGTCACCTTGATGAAACCAAAACTGAAACTTCCCTTTCTGATCATTTCTATTGCTTTTTCATTTACAAAGAGAAAAAAAAAAAGCATTCGACTGGAAACATGGCCTAGTTTTACCCGTCATGTACAGTTTACATAATCTGTGAACGAACGAATTCTGCCTGTGATTGTAATACAAAGCGATGAATACACTGAAAAAGGTCGTTTTTAACAAGAATATGCCAGAGTAGGTTGTTTTCTACGGAGTCCAAAGCTTTCTCAAAGTCAGTAAAGGTAAGCTGAAAGTTCACGGTTAGAACTGCTTTTATATCATGAGTACATGTGCTCAATGGTTGAGTAGTCTCTTCCAAACTCAGTTTTATATTCCCCTGCAATGTTATGCAGCTCAACCTATTCATTAATCCTATTTTACCACTGAACTATAAAGTTTACTGCTTATATAGCATTATGATATCCGTCCATACTATTAGGATCCTCAACATTTTAGATAAAGGTTACATAATTCTTTCTGTACAGTTTGCTGAGATGATTCCTTTATCAAACATATTATCAAGCGCTTTAACTAAGAAGTCAGTAACTGGATCCTCAGCGGGTCTTTTCTTTCTTTTTTATCTTTTATTTTTGTTTGTTTGCACCTTTGTTTTCTTTTGTTTTAACATTTCCCCAGAATTTCCATCTGGACCAGCGCGGATTTACCATTCTCTAATTTTCCTTACTGCTGGCAACACTTCTTCTCTAGTTATTGGCGGTTCATGGAAACGTAATTGTTAAATTCACCATGCCATCGTTAATTATATTAATTTCTTCGGTTTATACATTTGTTTCAAGCACGTATTTGCGTGCTCATACCAATCATTAATGGTGATTTTCTTACGTTGTTGTTTTCTTGTGGAAGAAATATATGCACGTTTTCCCGAATCTCCCATTGATCACTTGTAGAACCAGCCATGATCCTTTGACATGTCATTATGTTTTTTGTGTCTTTAATTTCAGAAAACTCTTATGCAGCAAGCCTCATGATCATAACTATCCTTCATCTAGCAAAATGTTTCAGCAATCCTTAAGTTTTCGATTTAGTTAATACACATTTTTTGTCACACAGGTCGCTTTATTCAGTATTCGTTTTCAAACAGATTTGTCTATTTTCTTGCAATTAGCTAAAGTTTTATTATATGTAACAAAACGTTCATGGCTACATTGCAGTCAAGATCAACCATACAAATAGCAGTGTCGAGAGATGACAATACTTCATATGAACGCATTGTATTGACGACAGTATGTTCAAAATACGGATTCCACGCGAACTTTTTAATACCCCATTTTGCTTTTTAATACTTAGAGGCATCGAATTAAGATTCGGCAATTCAATTTGAAACTTGCCTGGTAAATCGTCAGATTCCAATCTTTCTGACATGAATAAACTACAGGAAAATAACACAACTGAAAACAATTCTCTAGAAATCAGAAAAAAAAAAACATTGATATTCTAGTGTGAGAACATGAAATATGTTACAATTATTATTATCTCTTTCATGATACGACAATGGCTAGTTTCTCATATTAGCAAAAACTGTAACAAGAACACTGTCGTCTTTTTTTTTTGTCGTTTAGACATTCTGCCATTGTTATCCTCTGTAACACCATGTGGAAGAATTTGTTCCTGTTCTACATCGAAATCATCCCTACTTCTTAGATCAGTGGTGTCATAATCACAAAAACGCAACACATTGCAGATTTTCACTTTCATCACCACACTAGATTAAAACGAAATAAGACGTGATAACCAGATATTGAAAGCATTTCCCCCCACAGTGTACAAAATGTGCAAACCAAGGAGTCAACACAGAACCCATGTTTATTCTGTCCAAGGCATCACTGATTCTGACAGGGTCACTGTCACAATTGTACACTGCCTGTTGTGCACGGGAGTCTTGTCTACACCCACCGAACGACACTGGTGTAACTGGAGGGCGACCTTGCCCTTATACAATTTCCTTGAGGTTTTTTTTTGTTGGTTTGGTTTATTTGTCTATCACTTTTGTCAGTGCCGTGCATAGTAAGTAGATTGTCAAAGACCATGGTACCACGTTTTCCTTCACTCTTGGCTTTCTTTTTGTGAAGGGTTAGTTTCCTTGAAATAAAATGTTCTCACCGATAAACACTTGATTCCTCTTCAGTTCATATCTGCTTTCAAGTTCTTTGTTGTATACCTGAAACAAGAGATCACTGGTGAGTAACTCTTTGAGTTCCGGTGGTGGACTCGATCAAAATGGAAGTCTTCAGTAGGATCCAGCTTGCCCACATGCGAGTCATAGACAAGGTTTTCACACTCCTGTTGATATCCATCCTTCTTTCAGACCAGCCTACAAAAAAATCAGGTTATTCCGTTTTAAACGGCCTTTCAGATCATTGTCTGTCGATGCTGTTGTGGATAAGTCATTTTCCCATCGCAGATCTTTTACTTCTTGACTCAAGTATCCCAACTCTGTCTAAAGGTTGACGCATCTATTACGTCAGGCCCTTTCCATCATCTTTCAACTCATCAGCCTTTGTGTACAGCAACTAGAGCATGGACATAGGATCCAATTTGAAGGATGTTTGGTGGTAGAGAGAGAGAGAGAGAGAGAGAGAGAGAGAGAGAGAGAGAGAGAGAGAGAGAGAGGCTAGAACTTGGATATTAAATGGTGTGACCTGTGACGCAGAACATTGATAAACTGATCGTTTTCCTGCCATGCGTACAAATCAGTTATTTGACTTTCAGATTAATTTTCTTCATCCATAAGTTGAGAAAAGGCAACTCTGTTTGCAATGGAAAGGCAAGCCTAATCCCTCCCCCCCCCTTTTTTTTTCCCCCGAAACTGATCTATTGCAGCCAAATGTCGATCACATGCATGTAGGTCTGCTGTCACTCACACGTCTGGCGAACACGTGGCTCAGTGGATAAAGCAGTTGGTTGAGAAGCCAGATGATTACAGGGTCCATAAATTGTTTCTCGCACACTGGGAGATCTCCCACGCCCCTCCATCTTTTCGTTAGATCCGAAGTGTTGGTCTGTCCTCTGTTTAGGTTAGTGAAGCGGTTTACTGTTTTCCCACAAAAAAGAGAACATACCATGTCATCACTGGTGAGTTACTCTTTGAATTCAGGTGGTGGACTCGATCAAAATGGAAGTCTCCAGTTGGATCCAGCTTGCCCACATGCGTGTCATGGACAAGATTGTCACACTCCTGTTGATATCCATCCTTCTTTCAGACAAGCCTACAAAAAAATCAGGTTATTCCGTTTTAAACGGCCTTCCAGATCATTGGCTGTCGACGATGTTCCGGATTTGTCATTTTCCCATCGCAGAAGAACTTTTACTTCTTGACTCAAGGATCCCAACTCTCTCTAAAGGTTGACGCATCTATTACGTCAGTCGTTCCCATCATCTTTCAACTCATCAGCCTTCGTGTTCAGCAACTAGAGCATGGACATAGGATCCAATTTGAAGGATGCGTGGGAGAGAGAGAGAGAGAGAGAGAGAGAGAGAGAGAGAGAGAGAGAGAGAGAGAGAGAGAGAGAGAGAGCTAAAACTTGGATATTAAGTGGTGCAGCCTGTAACGCAGAAAATTCATATCCCAATCGTTTTCCTGCCACGCGTACAAATCAATTATTTGGCTCTTAGATCAATTTTCTTGACCCATAAGTTGAGAAAAGGTAACTCTGTTTGCAATGGAAAGACAGGCCTAATCTCTCCCCCCCCCTTTTTTTTTTTCCCCGAAA
>JADBJO010006922.1:45000-50686 GCA_016801955.1 Conus betulinus
ATATATATATATATATATATATATATATATATATATATATATATATATGTGTGTGTGTGTGTGTGTGTGTGTGTGTGTGTGTGTGTGTGTGTGTGTGTGTGTGTTATTCCAGATGGATCGATAAATAGGTATATATTGTCATCAGTATGTACACAATGCGTCTCACACACGCACGTGCACACACACACACACACACACACACACACACACACACACACACACACACACACACACACACACACACACACACACACACACACACACACACACACACACACACACACACACACACACACACACTTTATGTGTGTGTGTGTGTGTGTGTGTGTGTGTGTGTGTGTGTGTGTGTGTGTGTGTGTGTGTGTGTGTAGTTGTGTCTGATCGTTAACTAGGCAGATGATTGATTTCCTTTCACTGCACAAGGATATGAGGCTTGACACCCGCATGTGTCGTAAACCTGACCTGGGTAGGAAAAC
Source organism: Conus betulinus (assembly GCA_016801955.1). Classification (NCBI taxonomy): domain Eukaryota; kingdom Metazoa; phylum Mollusca; class Gastropoda; order Neogastropoda; family Conidae; genus Conus; species Conus betulinus. Next base: position 45,477 of record JADBJO010006922.1, read on the forward strand.
AAATGTGTGGAGCTAAACAGGGATGAGTAATACATTTTATGGAAAAACAGACAGACAGAAAAACACAGACAGACAGACAGAGAGAACAGGGTGGTATTTTGTCTATGAATGAATTTTCGTTCAATAAGTGCGCTAAAGCTAAGAGAAGAGAACATTATACAATAAAATGAATATTATTTAATGTTCTGATTCTTTCTGGTTTTGCTCGTTGTCCAGTGTGACAATCTAAACAATATGATCTTATGGTGACGGTCCGATCCCCAGTCAAAACAAAATAAGTGTATTGTAACACAACTGCAGGAGTTAAACAGAAACATTACAGGACAGTGTAACCACTGAAAAGAAGAAAGAAGGAAGAGAAAGGGAAAAGAAAGGAAAAAGGAATGGAACGAAAAAGACATTCCCAAATTAAAAGAAAGCTGGCAAATTTGAAAATTGCTTCAAAATTACAATTTGCATTATGCTGTATCCCATTTTTAATATGACGGAAGTGAGTTACAATGCACAAAGTTTCTGTTTCATTTCTAATCAAACACATGATTTCGATACGCAGATTATAAGCAAAACTGTCCCTCTTCTTCAACACTCCTTATTCCTTCCTGTAATATAAGATACTTTGAAAATCGGAACATAATGAAGCAAGGAAAAGATACCTAGAAATATATGCATTGTTACAATTACATGTCGAAATACATTATACACTGACCGATGAAGCATTCCAATTCTGTATTTTCTAACTACATGGTAGTGCCTGTATAGACTATCTTACTGTTTCTGAACACATGTCAGGAAATGCAGCCGAGGTTCACCCATCCTGCATATCATTCGTGCAAACCATTCTCCAAACTTCCAATCAAATTTAGGTACATCGGAAAAAACAAAACTACTTTGGTGTTCATTTCGTTTTTGTATTGTACACATATTTAAATTGTTATGTGTATGTGTGATCTATGTGTAAAAGAAGCGCATTTTGATTTTGTGCAGTTTCAATAACACTGTCCAGCAAAGCTGGCTGCTATGAACTGTAGCCACATTAACACTTACATATGTAACACATATGTTTGCGTCACGCTTTGCTTTAGGAACTGGGGAAGAAAGTTTCTTTTGTGTTTAGTAGACTGTACGAAACAGACAAGTAAATTTTCGGCACAAAGTCTTCATCAGAGAGTGAGAATGGCAAAACAAGCAATGAACAAAACAGTACTTCCCTTCTGGCCATCAGGAGAGAGATAACTATGCATCCACCAGTAGGAAAGAAAGTGAGGAGTGTTCAGAAAAAAAAGCACAGTAAAGAGGCAGGCTGCAGGGACAGGTTAAGGTCAGAGGTGGGAAGGTGGATCTGAGAAGTGAACAAACAAGGGGTGGAGGAGGAGGGGGGGCCTCTGAATGTATAAGTGTGGTGTGTCTGCAGGATGTTTGTAGCCCAGCCGACCACCAGGGCTACCTCAAGGCTGACAGCAAGCTGGCATCGAAATCAGATATACATTGAAATGTCCAGACTTGATTACCCCCCACATGGGAGATACAGAAGGCGCCTCGCTCTGACGATGCAAACACGTTTCTACCCAGATAGAGCAGACCGAATGTAACGCAGTGAAATCTGTTTTAAAAAAAATACATTTATACAGAACAATGTAATAAAGTGCAGTCCGATATGATACGCGGGAATTCAATGAAGTACAGTACAAAACCATGCATGCAATGCAATACATTGCATAAAATGCAGTGCATACATTGCACTACATACCCAACACGATGTGGTACAAGAAAATATTTTGTGCAGTGCCGCAGTGTACCGTGCAGTACAACATAATACAGTGCACATCCGTACAAAACAAAAACCGTACAATCATGTACAGTAAAACAGCATATAGTACCACATAGTCGAAAGAAAAGCACAGTACAATACAAAATATAGTACAAGACAATTCAATACCATACAGTACAATGTAATTCAGAAAAAGTACAACCTATTACAAAGCGATACACTGCAAGACAATACGGTATTCCTTAATACATTGCAGGACAGTGCAAGGTAAAACAGCTCTCTAAAGTACAACACAACACACTGCAAGGCAGCACATCATACTACAGTACAACGCAGCACATCACAGTACACCACAACACAATACAGTACAAGACCACATAGTATTCTACTACCTAGCACACTACAACACAACACAAAACAGCACACGATGATAAGGCACAATACAGTACAACACAGTACAGTACAACACAATACAGTGCAACACAATACAGTCCAACACAATACAGTGCAACACAATACAGTGCAACACAATACAGTGCAACGCAATACAGTGCAACGCAAAACAGTGCAACAGAATATAGTGCAACGCAATACAGTGCAACACAATACAGTGCAACGCAATACAGTGCAACATAATACAATGCAATACAATACTGTACAATACTTTAGTACAACACAAAACAGTACAACCAGTACAGTACAACACAATACAGTGCAACGCAATACAGTGCAACACAATACAGTGCAACGCAATACAGTGCAACACAAGAGTGTACATTAGTTCAGTACAACACAACACAGTACAACAGTACAACACAACACAGTACAACACAATACAGTGACCACAACACAACACAACACAACACAACACAACACACAACACAACACAACACAGTACAATAGTCCTGTACAACACAATGCACACAATACAGTGCACCACAATACAGTGCAACACTATACAGTACAACACAGTACAAACACAACACGGTACAACACAACACAGTACAACACAACACAGTACAAGACAATACAGTGTAACACAATGCAGTGCAACACAACACAAAGAGAATACAGCGCAGCAACACACACCCATCACAGGTGTGGTGGTGGTGTGTGGTGGTGGTGGTGGTGTGTGTGTGTGTGTGTGTGTGTGTGTGTGTGTGTGTGTGTGTGTGTGTGTGTGTGTGTGTGTGTGTGCAGATCCTGGGCACCATACCGTGGCAGTCTTACTTTCAGTAGGTGTTATTTTTCCGTCCCTTCCAAGACACTTAGTGAAAGGGCCGAACAAACAAGGCTGACACATTTCTGATCGAACATTTCTGTTGTTGTAGTCCAAGCAAAGGCATGTATCAAACTTTTGTACTAGTTAACTACGGGAAAAATAACTTCCCAGAAAGTGAAGACGTCATTTTTGCACAATTGTGTGCGTGTTGTCATTGCTTGAATATCGCCTGACCATTTGTGTACAAGTTTTCATGTCGTATCTACATTATCTACAGGAAAATAAACCTAGTCGAGTTTGGTATTAAAAGAATTGTCGGGAATTCGCCTATTCAGTCATCTCAAGAGCATAGATATACTACATTTTTCACGACAACCACTAATGATCAAACTAGCAGCCCCACTTGTAATGGCTGCTCAGCAGTGCTGAACACATTGTTGCCAGACCAGCTTTACACAGATGACATTCAGTTCATCGAGTACAGCACGGTTAGCTGGCTGGTGGGGAGCAGCCTGCAGAAAACACTCCTTTCCCTGACCAGGCGGATTGCCTTTAATGCCCTCTAACAGATGAAAACAAAGGATGTGCATCAGTTCGTTGTCCACAAATTCTATCTTTGGGTTCTGACAACAGCAAAACGTGAGCATTCAGCCTGACTTCCGGTCGAAGACTCGATGAGAGAGTGATGTCTCCTATCTGTGGCCCAGTGCATATTGCTCAGTATACTACACGCTGCTCAAGAAGATTGTCTGCCTCGACAACACTTTCAAGAGACATGTTCTCTGACCATACATAAACACTAGAGCCAATCTATGAAAACAGTTTGGAGAGGTATCTACTGTAACGTGCTATCTTTGACGACACGTGAACCATTCTTCACTGCCGTTAACACAGTTGGGGGGCAGGAGGGGGGGGGGGTGGGTGTCTTCTTTAGCAGATTCTGTTTAATTACACTTAGGCACTAAAAATGTTGTGGAAACTCAGAATGGGTTACCTTCTTGAACACATTATTTTGGTAGTGCAGCAGCACCAGAACGAGATCACCACAGCTCGTGGATCTCTCTCTCTCTCTCTCTCTCTCTCTCTCTCTCTCTCTCTCTCTCTCTTTGTGTGTGTGTGTGTGTGTGTGTGTGTGTGTGTGTGTGTGTGTGTGTGTGTGTGTATGTCTCCACGTGCAACGCAGTGGCTGACCTAGAGACCTCCTCTTTTTCATCTCCTTCTTCTACTACGTCTCCTTCTACTTCTTCTTCTGCTACTGCTACAAAGACAACTACTATTACTACTACTACTACTACTACTACTACTACTGATGATGACGATGATGATGATGATAATAATAATAATAATAATAATAATAATAATAACAATAATACTTCTCCTTCTTCCTCTCCTCTTTCTTCTTCTCCTTCTTCTCACCCCTCACTCTCCCTTACTATTTACCTGTTTTTTTTTTTTATTTCCTTGCTCCCCCCTCCTTTTCTTCATCTTCATCTCCTTCCACCTCTCTCTCTCTCTCTCTCTCTCTCTCTCTCTCTCTCTCTCTCTCTCTCTCTCTGTCCTTGTCCTTTTTCTTTTATATTTATTTTCTTTTGCTCTCCTTCTTTCTCCATCATCCATTCTTTCACAGCTTCATTCATAATTCATGTACAACCAGAATTGTTGAAGAGCTGACATTCTCAAGATAGAAAAATATGAATCTTGATTTAAGTAAAAACAAACAAACAAAAACCCTGTTAGATGATCAATACAACTCGGAGCTTTTGTTTTGTGAACTCATCCTCCAGCTGCTTAAATGTGTGTCCTAAATGTCATCCAATTCTGGTCAGCTGTTGCCTGATCAGAACGAAAAATGAGCGTTGACTGTCCAGGATTTGAACGCTTGTTTGTGTTATTCTGTCCCCTGATTGTCGAATTGCAGCCTGCCCTCTGGCCTTGACCCCACCACAGCCAATCAGAGCAGTATGATGTTACCCCTGACTTTGAAGCAGTTTATACCAGAGCGTGTATAGGGCTACCCTAAGACCCAAGGTGGGTGGATTGTCTCTTCCTTTACCAACAGTCTGGGTGAGTTCAGCCTGGACACCAGCTGACTGACCTCATTGTGCCAATCTGATCATCACAAATATAACCATCTCTAAAGCAGTGGTTTGGACAGGGGAAAATGACAAAAGGGACATAATAGATATCCATGGGATGAGTGTTTGGCTGTTTGATTGAAAA
>JADBJO010006922.1:54117-61617 GCA_016801955.1 Conus betulinus
TACATTGTCCCACAGACTATTGTTTTAAAGATGTATTTCATATCTTCATATTTCATTTTCTTCAGATGCATGCTATTTTTTTTAATTAGGATCAGTTCATTCATCGCAGTTTCTTTATATCTAGCGGTTGATTATTTTTCACAAATCTGTTTATTGATGTGTTTCTTCATACGCTTAGCAGTAATTATATCTTTAGTCTGTTAATGTGTAGGCATAATTCGAGATAGGTTTGGACAATGTACACTGATCATATATCATTTATACATCAGACCATCTTTTAAGTGAGATGAAATGTGTGTGTGTGTGTGTGTGTGTGTGTGTGTGTGTGTGTGTGTGTGTGTGTGTTTTGAGTGGGGAAGATGACTGGGATGGGGAGAACTAAGATAAGCATTCTATGAATGCCAGTTACCGATTTTGGAAGATAAGGTAGCTGCATGCACACGAGCGCGCGCACACACACACACACACACACACACACACACACACACACACACACACACAAATACAGACACATACACACATACATGCACGCACGCACATGGACGCATATACATACACAAATACACACAATCTCTCTCCCCCTCCCCACTCTCTCTCTCACTCCTTCATTCATCCATAAACATTCATACACAAATGCTCACAACTTTGCTTGTGTGCACACGAGCACACACACACACACACACACACACACACACACACACACACATACACACACACACACACACACACACACACATGCACATACACATGCACACACACACACACACACACACACAGACACACACACGCACGCACGCACACACGGACGCATGCACACACACACACACACACACACACACACACACACACACACACGGAGGGACTCTCAGAGAGAGAGAGAGAGAGAGAGAGAGAGAGAGAGAGAGAGAGAGCACTGACAGTGCCTGGTCATGGCCTGTGCTCCACTCATCCCTTTGTGCCTTTCTTGCCTCTGTGTGAATCACCTGTACAAAAGTGGTAGGGGGAGGGGGAGTGCAAGTTGCATTTGTGTATTTGTGTTTTGTAGAATAGAAGGTTGTGAAGCTGAAGCGCACATCTGGAGGGTTTGCATATGTGTGTATGAGTGTGTGTATGTCTGTCTCTGCCTGTCTCTGTCTGTCTCTTTTCAATTGAACACAATGTTAATGTTTCAGGCCTCCGGCCTATAACAATGCGAGGTGCAGTGCACACATAACAGAAAAAAGGAGAAATGATAACAAAAATATATTTTTCGATGTACTAATAATGCTTCCTTATGAGGGTAACTGATTATTCATACTGTATGAGATATGAGTTTTCTCTTCTTTTTTTCAAAGCATAATAAATGTACATAGCAATATCTCTTGTAATATGCACATTTTTTCGTTTGCAAGTAATTGTTTTAGTTCAATAGAGTTCACGTTCTGAAATTGTCTGTGCTTCAGTATGTATTTTTCTCTGAAAGGCATATAAGCATTTCATCTTAATAGAAAGTGGAGTTTGGTCTCAAGTTGGTTACAAAAAGGACATGCTTTGATATTTTCTTTGTATCTGCTATTTACATTCAGGTCGTTTAACCCAAGACGAAATTTGGTGAAACACGTTTTAAATTTGTTAACCATTAAATAGGACACACACAATTCCTAGTCCACTGTGCTGTTGTGGGATGGGTGACAACCGGTGCATGCATATTGCACTCTAGACCCCAGCTCATCATTTCATGGAAGAGGCTATTACACAATAAACCACTCCATGATGACCCCCAATCAGGGACTTCCTGTCACTTTTAACGTGAGTACAATATCCAATGGGGCCACCCGTTCATGTGAAAAGTGGGTTGGTCGGACCAGCTGGCTGGCAGACTGTAGGTCACAGTCATGTCTTGTTGCAACGTCGAATGATCTTACATAGGCTACAGCACAACAGGAGGAGAGGGTTGGGTAGGAGGCTAACTACAGTCAATTCTCTGTGCAACAGACTGGTTCTAGAATTCCCTGGGGACTTTACTTGAACTTGCTGCTCTTTCTTGGCATTCATTTGGTGACAGACCTAAAAAAAATCTACTTGCAAAGTGAGGCGACTACAGACAGAAATCTAATCAAATTCAAAAAATTATTCCTAAAATTCACAAAAAAAAAAACCGTTGACAAACGAATGACAAGACAAATCACGACGCAGTTCGACCTCTCAGGTCTTCTTCAGGGAACATACACAACACTCAGGACAACGAAAATGAACGAGCAATCACTTCTGTTCATCGAATTCAGCTCAAGATGGGCATTGATGAAAATTATTCTGGCACTAATTGTTTTGTCCCACATTGTCTTGTTTTTTTCTGTAGTTTTGCTTTGTGATTGTGCTGTCCCTGCTCTTTGTTTATGAATTTGCTTGTCAAAGGAATAGATTTGATGAAGTGACAGTTTCCATATGGTCTTCATGGTCGGCTGAGCTGAAAGCGACATGAATAGATTATTATTATTTTGTTATTATGTTGTCCCATGTTTTGTTTCGTTGTGTGCTTCTTTGCTTCAATACTATAACGTTCCATGCAGTCTTGTTTAGTTGTATACTTGTACTTCTCTGTGATTGTGCTTTGTCGTATTTTGTTTCCTTGTGTATTTGCTTTGCTTCGCATTTTGGTGCCCTGTGTTTTCTTTCGTTGTGTGCTTGTTTTGCTTCATATTTTTTTTCAGTCTCATGTTTTGTTCCATTGCATCATCACTGTGTAATAATGCTGTCCAACCTTGTCTTGTCTCAATGGGTACATTGTTTGTCTGTGTTTATGTCGCCTTTTTGTATCCTTGTTCTACTAGTGATTATGTCATCCCAGCTTTTGTTTTGTTGTGTTCTGGTTTTGTTTTGTGGAACTGTGGTTTGCTGTGTAGTGTCGTGCTGTGTGTCTTTGATCCTTCAGCAACATATTCACTCACGTGAACAAAGTATCAGCATTTGGATGTTGAACTTGACTAGTCAGATGATCAGTCAGGGACAACGACAACAGCCAAGCGTTGATCATGTATACTAAAAACGTCTGGTATCATTTAAATGTTTAATACAACAGATGCAACGATCACTCAGCCAGTCGTTGATCATGTGCATGCAAGTCCTGTGCCTCCGACATGGCTGGGGGATCAAGCACCAGCTGGAAGTCCAGAGAATCGTGGGTCCGTCGTGTGTTTCAAATGTCGTTGTGGGTGTTTTTCTCCTTTTTTATCACTAAAATGTTGATCAGTCATTCGTGTAGCTTAAGTGAAGCGGTGCACTGCATTCCCTTTAAAGCAAGGTAATCTGACATGGTGAAGATTTGAAAGTTAGAATCTAAAGCTGACAGTGAATCTTAGTTTGGTCCCTCATTCGGTCGTGTTTATTGTGTATACTTTATAGATACTTTCAAGCAGCTAAAGATAATGATGGAGGGCACTTCTACATTTCTTGTCTGAACAGCTTTGTGTCAGGAAGATTTCAAACTAGTCCATGTTCAGCTTATGCAATGTGATTCTCCAGTAGCTGGCCTTTGTCAGGACAGCTCTTACCGCATCTTTTACATGAGAACGTCCACAGTAAAACCAACACTAGATGACATCGTTGTCATCGATGTAACTGTGCCTTAACGAACTTTTTTGGGTTTTTTTTTTTTGGAAAAGGCAATACACTCCAAATATTAAGTTTCCAAATTCTGCTCTGAACTTGCTGCCAGTTAAACAATACAGGTAGAAGTTGACGGCACTGTTGGAGTAGGCCAGGACGTTGCTGACTACAAGGAAAAATGCTTGGTGTCCATACTCAATCGGGTCATCGGAATCAACAAATTGGTACGTGAGATCATGCACTTGGAGGGGGCCTGTTAGGACAAAAAAAGCAGTGGATGTAGCAATCAAGATGACAGTCAGTGAAGATACTTTCCGTTTCCCGGATTCCTGGCTGGTTTGTTGCATGGTAAGCGTTTTGCTCGTTCTGACCGATCTGACCAGTGACCAGAGAAGGGCACTGTTGCTGACCACCAACACTGTGAAAGGTACAAAACAATATTCAGTCATGACTATCCAATGCCAAACCGTGTCAAAAAACCATTGGTACATTTCTGATGCAGCACAATGACAGCATGTTGCCAAAACAAAGGCTTGTATTAATACCAAATCCGTAGAGAAAGTGACAGTGGATTAGAGCGATGGCGACTACCGTTACACCAGCAGTAGCTCGAGACATTTCCTTCGTCCACACAGCATTGACACGATGTGGCCACAGCACAGAAGCTGCCCTGAGCATGGTCAGTGCCACCAGCATCCACGCAGATAAAGGTCCTGTCGCATAGGACATCATCGTAATCATCTTACATAGCCAGGAATTCAGGTTATGAAAGAAAATCACACCCAGTTCACTGTTGAGCAAGACATTTAAAGGGCCGACAATCAACAGCACCTGGTCAGACCAGGCCATAACTTGGAAGAAAAAACACCAGAAGTGGATGCAGGAAGATGAAGCATGATCAGAATGATCATGACATTTCCAAAAATGCCAAACAGAAGCACGGTAGAATTCCCAATTGTCCAGATCATGTCAGCTACTTTGGCATATGGTTCGTAATGCTCATGCCAAACATCCCAGTTTGAAGGGCCAGAAGTTTCATCGTACTGTTCACTTTGAAGTTCATAGCAGGTGCTTAGCTGGGTTCAGGCGTGTTATTGTGTTTGAGTTTGTGCGTTACCATTCATCGCGATTCAGCAATATTGTATTGTTCCAGTGTTAAAAATTGAGTACCTTTCCACACACACACACACACACACACACACACACACACAGAGGGAGAGAGAGAGAGAGAGAGAGAGAGAGAGAGAGAGAGAGAGAGAGAGAATGAATGAATGAATGAATGAATGAATGAATGATTCTTTAATTGTAAAGGCCACCAGCCGGCCCATCACAATAAAACACATAAAACATCGTCACACATGATCAAGCACGCAAGAAGAAGAAAAAAAAAGGAAAAAAGGGAGCACAGCTAAATTATACTTATTCACCAGCGTAAAACAGTATATACAAATCTATTTAATCATACTGATGATGTAACCAAGGAAGCAATTAAGACACAAATGGCAATGAAGCAACTAAACACCGTTACCGATGTAAAATTAGGAAATTCAAATTTCTGATACAGAGAGCTTTGTGAACAAAAAGTGCGACCTCTTTTATCAGTTCCTGGTTTGTGCTAGACATCAACAATATAAATTTAAAGAAAAAAGATGGCTGCCTCCAGAATTTGTGCGGAATAAACCGAGCACGAATATCTTCATACATTGGACATTTCAAGAGAAAATGCATTTCACCCTCTTCAACGTCACAACAAAAAGGACAGCGAGAATCAGTATTACGACCAGGTTGAAACTCAAGAAAGTGAGACTTCAAAAGGGACATCCCTATTCTAAACGTTGTAAAAGTCTTTCTCACAGTTATATTCTTAAGTAAAGATGCATACTCAGAGCAAATAACATTGCGTTTGAAAAAGGAATACACGTAAAAAAATCGTAATGAGATAAAGATCTCCAGTCCTTAAGGCAGTTTATACGACGTTGTTTAAATTCTGCTATTGAAAAAAAAAAACAAACAAACAAAAACAAACAAAAAGAACAACAAAGAAACAAAAAAAAACAACAAAAAAAAAAAAATAAAATAAAATAACATTTCCAACACCTTGCGACTCCCCAAACGATTCCAAATCTACATCTAAACAAAATGTTGCGTACGCTGCATGCCCAAGTAGAATAATTATGACGCTGCAATTCCAACAACATACTGTAGGCCTTTTTTTTCCTTGAATTATCTAATCTTGTCAATATCAGCCAAAATTTCATAGATCTCGAGTACGTAGCTACTTAGATGGGGTACCTTCCAGTTTCCCCATAAATTGATTGTCTTGGAGACTTATAACTTACATCAAGAATCGCTTCAAAGCTGTGAGTTGTACTCTTTCAGTTTGGTCTTGGACCCCGGACAAGCCCCAAATTTCTGAACCATAACTAAGGACAGGCAGAATTTGAGAGTCAAAAAGTTTTAAAAAACACTTTTGGAGAGAATTCACCAACAGACCACAATAACTTCATAATTGCTGAAACACCTTTGCTGGCACGCCCACTTAGTCTTTTATGGTATGAGAGAATGAAAGTTTGGTGGACATAAGAATACCTAGGTATTTGTACATGTTAACAATTTTCAGTTCATAACCATCAAAATACCACTTTTCACCAATAAAATCCCCATTTCGAAACACAACAATATTCGACTTGTCGAGATTCACAACAAGGCCCAAACGTTTTGAGCTTTCACAAAGTATGTGCAGCTGGGTTTGTGTAGACCAATAACGGTGTCAGAAAATAGAACAACATTGTCTGCAAATAACAAGATAATTAGTTCTATTAGTTCTGGGGCAAGCTGAATGCCATGTCTACCATGTTTGGTAATATCACAAGTAAGCTCATTACGAAAAAGTGAGAACAATACAGGACAGCACACTTCACCTTGTTTTAGTCCTTTAGGACAAAAAAAAATCTTCAGTTAGATCTGCTTCTGCGCGCACACGTGCTTTGACAACTCTGATTGTTTGCCCTGCCAGAACAGGGTGAAGTCTCTCTCCCTCACAGATCTTGTTTCTGGGAGCGTGGTTTCTTGAAGGGCGACAATGTCCATCTGCAGTCTGCTCAGTTCTCTGTCGATGACGGCTGTCTTGCGAACATTGTTAACTTCCTGCAGGTCGTCAGAAAAGCCTGGTGTCATTGTCCTTACGTTCCACGTACCGAATTTAAGGGCGGATGTTTTCATTTTGCCTGGTGTATAGTTATCGATCCGCTTGTCGGTTTTCACCCTAAACCCCACGCACCCAGTGAGGCTAGTGGACCGTGGTGAGGCAGCACCTTACTGGCTGGGGGCTGCCCAGCTTAAGGTGGGCGGTAGCTGCCCAGTGAGATACGATGATCTCTGCCACCATCGGAAGCAGCCTCTGGCGTCTGACTCTACGCCAATTGAGTCTGGAGACTTATAACTGGTAGACTGCTACTTCCCACGTTTTGTCGACGTTGCAAAGCGAAGCTGGAGTGACCTCTCCAGAGCGCAAAGCCTGGGTAAGTAAGTATGAAGGGCAAGCTGTTACCCATGCAACAGACCCCTCCCTCCCCCCTCCATGTTGCTGGAATGGTCCATTGGAAAGGCAAACGCTGATACACATGGTTCCAGTGCCATCGCAGGAGTTGCCAGAACGTTGCTGTATACAGCCTCGGACTGCCTTGGGGACTCGCGACTCTGGATTTTTCCTCAGGGTTGACTCCCGAAGCCTTTCCTAAGAGTGGGTATAGCCGCAAGGCAGCGGAAGTTTGAGATCAGAGTTTTCCTTCTCTTAGGTGGGCTGTCTTCCCAGACGAATGAGCCCCATCTGCCCAAGAAGGGGTGCTAGCCCCACACAAACCTGTTCAACCTCCGGGTGAGTTGATCTCTGCAAACGTATGTGAACTGGAAAGT